>APFE031569718.1:13004-65592 GCA_000404065.3 Pinus taeda
TTAGCTTGCTTGAGGGACATTTGTTTATATGGTTGTAGCCATAGGAATACCCAATCACCTACATTAAAACTTCTTTCATTGCAATGTTGACCTGCCTGTTGTTTCATTCTATTCGGCGCCAACACGAGGTTATCCTTTAAGAGTTGGAGGACTTGTTGTTGATGCTCAATGTGATGTTCCACTACTTGAACCTTAGAATTTTCTTTTAAATATGATGTGATGGATGGTGGCTGATATCCATAAAGTGCCATAAATGGGGTCATTTTAGTTGTTGTATGGAAGGAAGTATTATACCACCATTCAGCCAGAGGTAACCATTTGAGCCATTGTGTCTGTTTATTAGATACAAAGCAACGAAGATATCCTTCCAAACATTTGTTTACTATCTCAATTTGCCCATCAGATTGAGGATGATAAGATGAGCTATGAGCTAACTGAGTACCGAGATAAGGAAATAATTCTATCCAAAATTTTACAGTGAAAATGGGATATTTGTCACTTACAATAATCTTTGGGTTTCCATGTAGCTTTTGAATTGTTTCCATAAATGCAGTGGAAATTGTATTGGCTTTAAATGGATGTGATAATGCACAAAAGTGTGCATACTTGTAATTCTGTGAACTACCACCATGATGACACTCTTTCCCTCATACTTGGGTAAACCTGTGATAAAATCCATTGAAACCTCCTCACAACGTTGGCTTGCAATGGATAAAGGTTGTAATAGACCCTGGGTCTTAATTGTTTCAACTTTATTTTGTTGGCAAACCAAACATTCTGCCATAAACTTTTGAATATCTGATTTAAGGCCATCCCAAAAAAATTACTTCTTAACCATGTGGTAGGTTTTTAAAAATCCAAAGTGCCCTCCTAAGGGAGAAATGTGCAATTCCATAAGAATATTTTGTTTGATTTGGGAATTCTTATAGAGGTATAAGTGATCTTTGTACCATAATGAATCATTTTTCCAGCTAAATGTATTAGATGTATTGGAATCTTGTTGTAACTTTCGAATAAGTGCCCATACTTCTTCATCATTCTTCCATTCCTCCCTTTCTTCATTTATCCAATCTGGTTGGATAATAGAAATGGCACACAACAATGCTTCCACATCCTCATCCTTTCTTGAGAGTGCATCTGCCACCACATTTTGCTTCCCTTTTTTGTAGATGATTTCAAAGTCATAACCCAACATCTTTGTGACCCACGTTTTTTGCTCTTCAGAGGATAATCTTTGTTCTAAAAAGTATCTAAGGCTATCATGATCCGTTTTTACCTTGAAGTGTCTTCCCATTAGGTAGGGTCACCATTTCTTAAGTGGATGTAGTATTGCCAACATTTCCTTCTCATAAATAGCTTTTTGAAAATACTTTCCCTTGATTGGACGAATTTCGAAAGCAATGGGTCTTTCATATTGCATTAAAACAACACCAATTCCATTTCCTGAAGCATCACATTCCACAATAAAGGTTTTTGTGAATTCCAGTGTAGCTAAGACCGGTGCTTGGCACATTGCCTCTTTAAGATGTTCGAAGGCTTTTTTTGCTTCTAAAGTCCATGAAAATGCATCTTTCTTCAATAGTGTTGTTAGAGGTGCTGTTATTCTCCCATAATTCTTAACAACTTGCGATAATACCCTGTCAACCTGAGAAATCCTCGCAGATGCTTTATGGATGTGGGGATTTTCCATTCCTTAATGGCTTTAATTTTGCTAGGGTCTACCTTAACTCCTTCATGAGATACAATATGACCCAGATATTCCACCTCTTGTACTCCAAAGAAACATTTGGATCTTTTTGCATATAATTGTTTCTCCTCCAATAGTTGTAGCACCCTGTCAACATGTTCAACATGATCCTTCCAAGACTTGCTGTAGATTAGTATATCATCAAAAAATACTAACACAAATTTTCTAAGGAATGGTTTGAAAATTGAATTCATCAAACCTTGAAATGCAGAAGGTGCATTGGTAAGGCCAAAAAGCATGACCAAAAATTCATAATGACCCTCATGAGTTCTAAATGTTGTTTTCGGAATGTCTTCAGTATTCATTCTGATTTGATGATATGTTGAACGAAGATCCAACTTGGTGAAGTAAATTGATCCATGCAATTCATCCAATAATTTATCAATGACAGTAATGGGAAACTTATCTTTAATAGTGAGCTTGTTGAGCTCCCTATAATCCGGACACATGCGCCATGATCGGTCCTTCTTGTGCACCAATACTACTGGAGCAGAGAAAGAACTTTGACTAGGTTGAATTATACCAGTCTCTAGCATTTCTGCAACCATACATTCAATTTCACTCTTTTGGGCATAGGGATATCTGTATGGCCTGATGTTTGGAGGAACACTTTCTAGAATCAGATGAATAGCATGATCATGATCACGAATAGGTGGGAGACCTTTGGGAGTCTCAAATACCTTGGAACGATTGTCCAAGACTTTTTGGAGATCTAGAGAAATATATGATTTCGATGTGGAAACATCTAGCGAACATAATTGTGCAATTACACCTCTTTGTTCCTTTTTTAGAAGCCTTGTCATACCATTAGAGCTAATTATCTTTCCCAGTTTCCCTGAAATACCCCTTACTTCAACTTCCTTTCATGAAAAGTTCTTGAAAATTAAAAGCTATTGTACCCAAGGATTGTAGCCATTAGACTCCTAGTACAACATCAACACCTCCAATTGGAATGGAAAGCATTGGGATAGTCAATACATATTCTCCCATGGATAGCTTGATATTATGGCACTTTCCAGAGCAATTTATGTTCCTCCATTTGCAACCATCACTTGACACTCTGGTGTTGGATATAGGAAGCAATTCAATTCTTTTGTTATCTTACAATGAATAAAATTGTGGGCACTTCCTAAATCAATCAACACTATTTACCTTTTTCTTCTTGATATGTCCTTCTATATTGATGGTTTGAGGAGTGGTAATTCCAACCAATGCATTACAAGATATGGTCGGATTCATTTCTTCCTTATCTAGGCTTTGTTCCTAGAGTATATCCTCTTCTTTTGACCTTTCTTGCTCCTTTTCTTCTTCCTCTTCACAATCTATGTAGAATAATTTCTTTCAGCACACTTATGGCCTTTAGTGTATTTTCTATCACAACTGTAACAAATCCTTTTGCTCTTTTTTCTTCCAATTGTTGTGGTGTCAACCTTATAGGTTGTGGAAGACTAGAACAACACTTCCGTCTTTATAGTTGTGAGTGGTATGCTTCCTGGTTGCCATAATTTTGCTTTCCATTTTTCTTGCTAACATGAATGCCTTCTCTAATGAATTAGGTTCCCAAAGGCGAACATCATGTTGGATATTATCCTTTAAAGACCCTATGAACACATCAATCCTATGCTCCTCTGGAATATCTTTTACCCTTATGTTCAGTTTTTGGAACTCCTCAATGTGCTCCATTATTGAACCCTTTTGTTTGAGACTTATCAATTGGCTAAAAAAAGTGTTGCTTTTTGTATCCTCATAATGTGCCATCAATTCTTCCGTAAAAATTGCCCAAGTGATAAATTGTTTACGAGAGCAAAGCCATTGATACCATACAAACTGATTTGGTTCCAAATACAAAGTTGCCATACGTACCTTTTGTGTGTTTTGCACATTATTGAGATCGAAAAATTGCTCCATCTAATATCCATGTTGTGGGATCCTTGCCATCAAACTTCCTCATATCAATTTTTGGAATATGGTGGGTCTTCGATCCAATATTAGAGTCTATGGAATCATGATTAACATTTCTTTTGTTCTCATCATGAGTTTCCTTTACTACCCTTTCACCCTTGGTGACCCTTTCTTGTAGCAACTTATTCATATTTATCTTCAATTCTTCCATGTTTGTCTTCAAATCATCCATCTTAGCTTCCACATCATTCATCTTAGCTTCTACACCTTTCTTTAAACAATCCATCTTAGATTCTGTTCCTTTTTGTGCAAGTGACACTTGTTGTACTTGGTCTTGTAATTTTGATATATCATGTTGCATTTCTTCCTCTTCTTCATGAGTCAGGCTAGAGCTTTCAGGTCGCCTACTAGGTGTTTCCATTTTCTTTCTTCGGGGCATCAATTACTAATAATAATGCTTCACTATACCCTTTTAATTCCTTCAAAATAATTTTTCAAACCAAGCTTAAGCAAACATTTAAAAAAATTATACACACCTTTTTTTCACTTTGTAGGAGCTTGATATTGCCTTTGATGTATCTCTGTAATTTCGGATCATCCAATTCTAAAATTGCAACCTACGGTCGCCCTCTATGTCCTCTTTCCAATGCCACTAGTCTAACCCCAATTGGATTCTCCAATGAAGAGCTATGCCAAATCTCCCACAGTGACCTCATTATAGACTAATTCAGTAGAGAGAACTTGTACGACGTGCCAAGTGTCCCTGTTTTGACCTTTGGCCCTGAAAAATATATATAAGAATCTACAGTCCGTCCTCTTTCTATACCTTCTTACAAAATTTCAATCTGATGCTCAGAGAGAATGTTATGACGATTTTCCCCAGGTCACCTGCTTTGGATGTAATTCAGGATTCTGCAAAAGGACCAACTTCCTCAGTTCATATCTCCGAAAATATAGAGCGAAAAGATCTGAAATTCATACCTGAGATTTAGTGCGATGTCTTCTCCAATGGTTTTTTGTTTTAGCTTCTAAAATGTCGCATAATTTTTTTTTTTTATAGCGAAAATGCCATGATGACCTGTTTGGAGAAGCGAAACCCTAGAATCCAAAGCTCTGATACTAAATGTTATGAAACCAACTTAAGAAAAGATAGATCAACGCCTTAGAATTCAGCCTCTTCGAGGGGTAACCTCCTTTACATTACATAAATGAACAATTCTTGGATGATTCAAATGATAAAACCTCCTTTCTATATATAGGAGTCTAAGGAATCACAATATAACCCAGCCGACCTAACAATAATAATATAAAGCCACAAAAATAACAATAGAGGGATTCTATGGGGCACAGTAATAACAATATGGGGAAAATAGGGGCACAATAATATTAATAAGGGGTACAACTACAATATTAATGGGGTAATCACTAGTATTATAGGGACCCAACATGCCTTCTCTCTCGAAT
Organism: Pinus taeda; assembly: GCA_000404065.3. NCBI lineage: Eukaryota > Viridiplantae > Streptophyta > Pinopsida > Pinales > Pinaceae > Pinus > Pinus taeda. The sequence continues at coordinate 18,118 of APFE031569718.1, forward strand.
TGATCTCATCAAAATTGGAGTGTGTGACTCTTCCTCTTTTGATTTCTATTTGTTGTAGAGTTTGATTCTTCTTCCTTCAACTCAAACTCTATCTTCTAAGATTCCTTTGGTAAGACTTCATGTTTAATAAAATATTTCACCTCTCTAAACACCACATCTCGATTGTACACAACAATCCTCGTTTTTGGGTTCCAAGGCTTATAACATTTTAAATCATCGTTATACCCAACAAATATGCACCTTTTAGATTTACTATCCAACTTGGTTCATTTCTCCTTTAGAACATGTACATATGCATCAGAACCAAACACCCTTAGATGTGAAAGAGAGGGTTTCTTACTAGTCCATACCACATGTGGAGTCTTATCCTCCTGTTGAAGCCCCGAAAATCGGTTCAACAACATGGGAGATACCCGCCCAGTTCGGACCTTGGTTGGCAGCTCCTTTTTCATTTGGTATAGCGGGTCCGATTGGGGATAGTGGGACCAGTTTCCCAATTTTTGTGTGTGTGTGTAAGATTGATTAATGTTTGTGGCTTTAAAAGATTCTAAATGAGATAATCTACTTCTAATTCTAATCTAATGATATGCAATTGTATTCTAAAAAAGCAATGACATCTAATATCTATACTAACCCGGGGTAAGATTTTTCTGTTATGCGATCTAAAATGATTTCAAATAACAATTGGTAATAAAGATCATTCAACTGTTATAAGAAAAGAATTCAATATAGATGAACTACTTCGCATAAAAAATTAGACGAAACAGTTGTGAGAAGCATATCGCATAGTAAGCTGTTCACATATCAAGCACAAATAAATAACTATCACCGTATAAAAGTGCCAAATGATAACTCAGGCATTCAAGCATTAACATATAAACAACTAAGCTTAAATATCACTCTAACGCAGGAGATAGAAACAATTGAGATATAAGTACCATTTATAACTAGTTCTACTCATGAGCTTCAAGCGATAACGATTTATCTCTTCTTAATCCGACATCAACTAAGAGTACATAAATGCAACATCAATAGCAGATGTCACATGCAAAAATCAATAAACCCTATTCCATTCACTCACCAAAACCTCCTCGGAGGGTGCAAAAGTGCATGTTCTGAGGACAAGTTTTTGATAAATTTCTGGACCCTTCTCTAAATGCATGAGAAGGGTTTAAATACTACTAACTATCTCTAAAAATAACTTATTTACAAAAATTTAGGTTACGGTTTAAATGACCGTCCTCTTTCTAGGCAAAATAAAATAAAACTATTTCTAAAATTAAATCTAAAACTAACTATTTCTGTATTTTCTCCTTAATGTCGCAAGCATTCAGCATTTGCTTGATATGAGTTAGTTGGCTGACTTCAGCCTTTAAATGTGCTACAAAACGGAATCAGCAAGAGCTGGCACCATATTTTCGGTACTGGGCTTATAGGAGACTGAGCAATTAGAGGCTTCCCATTTCGAGAAGTTTTACCCAGCGATGCGCGATTAGAGCTAGGCGCTAATCGCACATCAAAAACTGCCTTTGTTTCTTAATCCAGGTTTCCTTAGTGCGATTTTCGGCTCTTGTGTGTTTTCTTGTAGCGGATGTAAATTTGAAATTTTGTGAAAACAATGATTCTAAGATCTCTTGACCATGAGCCCTAAACTTCTTGTCTTGATGTCAGCGTTGTCTAATATTCCTTTAACCATTTTTGTGCAGGGGAAAATTTTGGGCCTTGTCGCTCTTCGGTGCAGGAATGAACAAGCTAACTTTGCAACTGATGCTTCAGACGACCTTGATGAGCCTGTAGTAGCCATAAATCCCATTAATTTAGGATTTATTTTCTCAAATAGATTATGTATGCCTTCCCAGGTGAAAATACCTGCGTTTCTATTGCATGCTGTGTCTTTGTGCAAGGGTACCTTTTCTCTGTCTTCAGATATCAGAGCCTCACCTATTTTCACCGTAGTTTCCTGTACACTGCTTTGTATAACCTTTTTTCCTTCGTTCCTGCAGTTTACAAGTGAGGTTAGAGTAATAACAATAAATAATGACGGGAATGTTTTGACTGTCGAAGTCATTTAAAAATATGCCACCTTACGCGAACTGGCTCTTTGATAAACTCAAAACTAGATTTCATTATCAACTGGAAACTATTTCATTAATGAGTATTTAAAGCACATACCATTCTTGTTTAATGGAAACACTTTGCCTTGAATAATGAACCAGAAAAATTTGCGATGAGATGATGCATCTCATAATCGCAATATCGCATGATCGCATGATTGCTCTTTCATTCTTTCGTAAGATCGCTTTTCTGCTTTATCGCGATGTCGCAATATTGCATGGTCGCATTATTGCAAACTCGTAAGTATGCGTATTTCGCATTTAATGTATTTCTTGCGAGGTGTGATTTTGCGATATGCAATATCGCATATCCACGTTTTCTACAGTTTTTCAGCGTAAGTGCGTTTTAAAGCATGCTATGTGATATATATGTTTTTAAATATGTGATCTCACATTGAAATCTCGCATTCTTAGAGTTTTGGCTTGTAGGGAGGCATCCTGTTATCTTTTCTGCGATACGATATCCTTTAAGGAGTGATTTAAGCAGTGATTTTGTCTTCCCTCATCACAAAACTTAAGTTTTTTTTTAGATATTTTCAAAGGTATTTTCTTAAGTTTACGATGGTAAGTTTTATTGAATAGGAAATACAATCACTAATTATTTTTTTGAATTTTAGCTAAGGGTCCCCATATATTTAGTATTAGTCACAACACTAAATAAAAAGGGGGGTTGTTGGTGGCCACAACAATTGGTGATTCACTTGGAAGAACCAGTTATCTCTGTCGTTCTTTTGAATTTTCTATACTTCCAAAACAGAAAATTTTCCAGAAAATTAAACTTTATTATTGAAAGATAAAGTACATTATGTTCTAACCTGTCAATGATATTTTGTTTCAACTATTTTCAACTCTGATTATTTACTTCCTCAAGCTAGTCCTTATATTTACATTAGTCATTGCTTGGTTTTATAAAGATAAAATAAAGGCTTCTCTGTAAATCAGTTTTAAATATTCTCATTTGTCGTAGGTAGAGCCTCTGCTGCCAGCAGGCGTTCATAGCCTCGACAGGGTTACCTATTACCCAACAATGATCCTTTATCCTACTTAAATAAACCTACAACTCTCAAAGAAGAATCCACATCCATACTTATTGCTTTAATTTTATTTTACTCTTAAAGAACAATGTCTTGGTTTGATAGCCAATTTATGAAATAGTCATTCACTTGATTTATAACTTTGCTAAACAAGCTGGCTCGCGAAGAGACCCCTTGTCTTTTGATTTCAACAATCTTGAGTCATTTCCCTGTTGTGGTATGCAGTATTGGAAAAGTCAACAAGTTATAATATCTGTGATTATGATAAGCCGGCTCATGATGAGAGCTTTCACTCTTTAAGATGAAGTGTATCCTTGGATTGTTCCTCTGAAAGTTGTGATTTCCTTAGTAGGGAGGAAGTCATTGTTTCCTTAAGATAGCTCTGGACGATAATAGTAGAGTTTTTTGGAAGGAGTTGTTCTACAGAGAATCTTTATTTTGTTATTGATACCTTTCATTACACTGGTATAAAACAATTTCTCACTAAAGGTTGTTTTCATCGAATTTTATGAAGTTGAAACTAGTATCATATCTAGGCTAGAGTCTTTAACTGTATCTTCCAATAATAAAGATCAATTTTTCAAAAAATTTGCTATTTATACAAGCGAAAGATCAAAATCTGAAAGAAAATTGGTGTCTTTTTTCGTAAATTCCTAATGTAACCATTCACAACTGGTTTTATTAAAATAAAAATCTAATCTACAAAATAAAAGAGTAATCTTGTAGGGAAAATATTTTTTTAGGATCTGACCATTAACAGCTAAAGAATCTCTTTTACCTACTAAATCCTGTAGCATAAAAGTGGACGAACCTATGACTTCTACAATCTAAAAAGGACAAAGCCACATTCGTTAAAATTTTGTATGCTTTCCTTTTTCCTCGTGGGCCTTGTCCCATTTTAAAACTAGATCTCCCATCTGAAAATCTTTTCTGGTCATCATGTTTGAATCAAAAGAGGATTTCACTAATGCTTGATGATGAGCATGAGTTCTTTTGGCCTGTTCTCGCTGTTCTTCTAACTTAATTATTTCCATTTGCCTTAGCTGTAAGGAGGAAGTTGGTACTTCATCAATGTATTGAACTAAAGACAGAGAGGGGATTGCTAAATGAGTCGGAAGAACCTCTTCTTTTCCATAAACTAAATTGGATGGAGAAGTGCCGATGGAGGCTTTCTTCGTTATTTGATCTGCCCATAAAGCATATATTAAAGATTTATGCCAATTTTTATGATTTTGGTCAACTGTTCGTTTGATGATCCTAATTAGGTTTTTATTGGTAGATTCAGCTAACCCTTTCCCTTGTGGATAATAATTGGCAGAATATTTAAGTTTAATACCTCTTTTAAGTGCAAATTCAGTCATTGCATTTCCAGAAAAGTATGATGCATTATCAAACATTAAAGTGGAAGGCAATCCAAACCTGGTGATTATGAATTGATCTATAAATTCAATGATATGTTCAGCTTTAGCCGTCTTGAGTGGAACTACTTCTACCCATTTAGTAAAGTAATCTGTTGCTGTAAGAATGTATCTATGCTACTTAGAAGAGTGAGGAACGATCTCACCTATTATGTCCAATCCCCACTGATCAAAAGGTTGCTCAATGTTGTCTAGCTGTAATGGTGAGGACGATTTCTTCTGTCTCCCAACGGAAGTTTGGCAGACTTGACATTTTCTCACGTAATTGTGGGAGTCTTTGAATAATGTGTGCCAGTAATAGCCTGCGCTTAGGATTTTATGTGCAGTAGCATCTCCTACATAGTGTCCGCCTGCTGGCCTGTCGTGGAGTTCCTGCAAAACATTTTTAGCTTCAGATTCTTCAAGACATCTAAGTAGAACAAAATCATAATTTATCCTAAAAAGAACATTATTCAAGAGTTGATATTGTTTTCCTTTCAACCTTAGAGCTCTTTTCTTAGTATAATCGAGGTGTGAGGGGGCATACCCATTCTTCATATAACAAATGATATCGACATATAATGACTCATTATCGTTTAGGCTTACCTCGTACACTTGTATGTATGTAGATGGAATTTCGGATATCAACGATGCTCCGGCCAACATTTTGCAAAAGCCTTGACCTTTTACAATGCTTGCTGGTTTGATTTCTACCTCATATTCCTGTAAGGCAGTAACCCAATTAGCTCTTTTCTCACCCACATATTTTTGCACTAAAGGATTTATTACCGCTGGAAATGGTACAATGATTTTTGTGTGGGTTTTGAGTAAAAAGGGTCTGAAATATTTGATTGGTTTGAAAACAGCGTAAGCCTGTATCTCCACATCTGAATAATTTAATTCAGCTCCTTGTAAATTTGAACTAAATAAAGAAATCGGGGCTTCTGCCTTCTCTTGATTTGTCTAAGTAAGTATCGTTGCGTATGATCTATCAGATGCAAATGTATATAAAACAAAAGGCTCTGAAAAATCTGGAGTCGCTAAAGATGGAGCATTGATAATTGCTTGTTTGATTAGATTGAATGCCTCATATTCGTCTTGGCCCCACTTGAAGTTTGAGTTCTTTTTTTATCATTGTTTGTAAAGGAGATACAATTCTTGAAAAGTCTGGAACAAATCTCTTTACAAATTTGATCTGACCAAGGAAAGATTGCATAGCTTTTTTGTTGTGAGGTAGGGAAATTTCGGAAATCTCTTTGATTCTGTCAGGGTCAATGTGAATTCTAGTTTTTGACACTATGAATCCTAGAAGTTTTCCTTTACTTAATGCAAAAAGGACTTTTTAGGGTTGAGTGAAATTTTATACCTGAGACAACGTTGGAAGATTTGTTTTAAATCTCTGAGATGGTTGCTTCATGTCTTGGAATAGACAGTTATATCATCCAAATAGATTACCACAAACTTATTAACTAAACCTCTGAATGCAATGTCTATGGCTCTCTGAAATGTGGCACCAGCATTAATCAGACCAAAAGGCATTTTTTTATATGCATAGGTACCCCATTTGGTTTTGAATGTGGTTTTTAATTGATCGTCAGGATGTACCAACACTTGATTGTATCCTGAAAATCCATATAAAAAGGAGATTAATTCTAACCTAGCGACTGCCTACAAGATCTGTTCCATAGGAGGCAAAGGAAAATTATCCTTTTGGCAGGCTTTATTAAGGTTTCAAAAGTCAATACAGATTCTAATATCTCTGTTTTTCTTTCTAGCAGGGACGATGTTGGAGACCCATTTGGAATGTCGAACGGGGAAAATTATTTTGGCTTTCAATAACTTGTTGAGTTCATATTTAGTCTGATTTTCTAAATTGGGATGGATTTTTCTCAACTTCTGTTGGACTGGTTTTGCATTTTCCATCATTGGAATAGTATGCTGGATGATAGAAGTGTCGTATGTTTTAAATTCATCATAGTTCCAAGCAAAAACATTTATGTATTGTCTCAAAAGACGGATATATGCTAATTTTTATTCGGGAGCTAGGCCAATGCCTAGATTGATGTTTTGGGGTTTGGCATCAGTTCCTAGATTTACTAATTTGTAATTCAAAGTTGAACTTTGGAGTTTTGAATTAGTAGATATTTTAAACCGATCTTTCAAATCATAAAGGTCTTCTAATTTGACTACCGACTTAGGTATAGCATTGTTAGTGCTATCTTGTTGCAATTGTCGGTCATGTTGGTCTTCGTCAATTATTTGATTAGTATAAGATCTTTCGGATGTGATAAAACTCACGATATCAGGATCGTCATTGAATATTCTCAAATTTGTGATGTTATCAGGAATAGAAGGTCTAAAGATTAATTCTATTGAAAATCTATCAGGACTAAAATCTTCTGAAGGGATAAGTTTAGAAGCTACGTTAGCCAAAAGGTCTGCACTTGCATTCTGGAGTCTGGGAATTGATGAAATATTAAATGATATAAAGTGCTCAGTCAGATCTGGAACTAAATATTGATAATGTTTTAAATGACCTGATAAGCAATGTATAGTATTACGTACCTGTCTGACTACAATTTTAGAGTCTCCGAAAACTTGAAGGTATTTGACATTCAATCCAATTGCTTTGTACAACCCTTGGACTAAAGCTTCATACTCAGCTGTATTGTTGGTGCAATCAAATTCGAGTCTGCAAGTTAACATAGTTTTATCTCCTTTTGGACTAACTAGCACACATCCTGCCCCTACTCCGTTAGATTTAGAACCATCAAAAAATAATTTCCAAAATGGAGATTTATTTATAGGATTATTTAAAAAATTGATACATTTAGAACTATCTGTTTGGGAAAATTTTTCGTCTTGGGACAAAACAAAATGTTCTAAATAAGGTGATGTATGAGCATTAAAATTCCCTAGGAAAGAATCTACTGAGTAATTGCAATAATACTGTTTTTATATGCTACTGGTTCATTTTCCCCCTCGAGTTCTGTTACTATGTACTTCTGATGTCATTCTCATTCAACTTTCATTTGATTTGGTTTACCATTGTAGGGCAGCCACATGTGTGACCAATCAGTGGCGAAGTATCCATGAAGTTTTTCTGACCAATCTCTGCTAAGAATTAAGCCATAAAATTCTGGAATATTAGCAACCAAAATATCTATAACTTGACATACCTTTGGGTTGGATGAAAACCTTATGGTAACCTGATTCAATTCGCCAATTACCTCGACTTGTGATCGGTCTAGTTGGACTATGCGCACAGCAGATTTCTATGGTTGAACGTTCAATTTTGTACATATTGACTTCGGTAAAATATTCGATGAAGCTCCAGAATCCACTAAACAATTATGCACATTTTTATTAAAAATTTCATAAGTAAGAAGAAAGGGGAGACTATGAGATCTTGATCTACCTCCAATTAATACGACGTCATTTGGATCAACCTTGTTAACCACGTTAGTCAGAGGTCTACCCATGTCATGGGAAGCTTGAGAAATTACAGCGGCAGGCAAAGGTGCAACTGGCACGGCATGTAATTATTTCAAAATTATCTTTTGCTAGTGTTTTAACTTGCTCAATTCGTAAAGAGTGATATTGGCCCGAGTCTTCTTCATAACTTCTATAATATTGTACTCCATTTCATCAGAAATAATCAGCGTTTTAGATGGAGTAGATGCATCTGTTTGGACTGGGCTAGTTTCAATCGCTTTAGATGTTGTCTTCTTGGGTGTGACTTTATCCTTCGTTGCTGAGCTTGTGCTCTTTGGCTTAGGGGTAGTTTGGGGGGGATCAAGCTGATTTCTGCTTGTGTACTAACCGGAAATTCTTCTTGATCCTCTTCTTGTGGGAGGATCAAATCCCACATTCCTTGTAGCTCTACAACTTCTTCTTCATCAGTTTTCTCTTCAGTACCGATTTCCTCTTCTTCCTCAGATTCAGCGTTTGTAATAGCGTTGGGGGGCTTTGAATCAGTCGAGGGATTCCTTTTAAAAGCTCTGTAGGGATTCTTTGAAGAAGTTTCTGCCAATTATTTCTTGATGTCGACCATCTCGTTATATATGGTCTTCAAAACTTTTTTCAATCCTTCTAAATCAAAAGGATCTTTTGATTGCTTTTTCATAGGATCTTCTTTGAATGTTACCTTCTTAGACTTCCATTCTTCAATCGTGGTCTTCTTTTCAAGGGCTATAATATGTTTCTCTACAGCTATTGCTTCTTTCATGTTTTCAACCAAAGTTGTCATATTAGCCCTATCCACGAAGATTGCTATCTTTGATGGTAATGCAGTAATGTATCATTCACTTCTTACTTCTTCGCTGGGCTTGGAAGTGGTAGGAATTTTGTTTAATAGTTTATTGAAACAAGAATTGAAGTCTTTGATGGGTTCTTTTGATTGGGCCCTAAGGTTTGATAGGTCACTAATCAACGTTGCAGTAGACCTATCATCACCAAACTTAATGAGGAATTTCTCCTCGAAGATGTCCCAACTAGTAATAGATTCAGATGGTAGTGAAAAATACCATGATCCGGCTGTTCCTTGGAGGGTACACGGGAAAAGTCGAACGAAAAAATCTTCATTGGTAACTCCATTAAGATTTATGGATAGCATAAATTTATTGATATGCTATTCCACTAGCATGCCTTCTTCAGGATTGAATTTTGGCATCCATTTTTTAGGATGGGCTGGCAGCTAACTCAAGAGCGTAGGCATTAAGACTGCCCCTGGATTGTTCCATGGAGATTGAGCCATTGCTGATTTAATAAAGGAAGAAAGTGGAGAAGATGATCCCTGAGGTTGAGAAGATGAGGATATAATAACTCTGGATGATTGAGAAGGGGATGTAGAAGTACCAATAGGTTGGTGAACAATGATTTGGAGCAGCGGAGTGGATGGTTGACTTCGCGGTGAGGAATTTGAGATGGATGATGATGGTGAAAGAGTCTCGCTATCAGACCCTTTAGGTGATTTCTTGCTCTCTTCCTAGTGGGTAGAGGTAATTTAGTTGGCTGTACACCAAATTTTTTGCTCTTTAATCTGGTCAAGGGATGAGCAGGGTTATATTACGAAGTCACGCTGCCTTGAGATTTATCAAATCTTGGAGGAGATATAGAAAATCGCTGAAGTTTTTGAACCAAAGATTCAACTTCAGGAGGTTCAAAAATATATTGTTCTGAAATATCAGGGTTTACAGCAGCGGCTGTTGATCCTACGACTTCTGACTGTGGATTTAAATATTCTAAATGAAGTGGAGAAGTTGGGGGAGATGGTGAGGGCGATTTACTCTCAGAATGGTATTTTGATTTGGACTTACTTGCCATTCATAGTTACAGGCCCTCCTTCTAGCGCCAAATATATTGAAGCCCCGAAAATCAGTTCAACAATAAGGGGGATACCCGCCCGGTCCGGACCTTGGTTGGCAGCTGCTTTTCCGTTTGGTATAGCGGGTCCGATTGGGGATAATGGGACCAGTTTCCCAATTTGTGTGTGTGTGTAAGATTGATTGATGTTTGTGGCTTTAAAATATTATAGATGAGATAATCTACTTCTAATTCTAATCTAATGATATGCAATTGTATTCTAAAAAAGCAACGACATCTAATATCTATACTAACCCGGGGTAAGATTTTTCTGTTATGCGATCTAAAATGATTTCAAATAACAATTGGTAATAAAGATCATTCAACTGTTATAAGAAAAGAATTCAATATAGATGAACTACTTCGCATAAAAAGTTAGACGAAACAGTTGTGAGAAGCATATCGCATAGTAAGGTGTTCACATATCAAGCACAAATAAATAGCTATCACCGTACAAAAGTGCCAAATGATAACTCAGGCATTCAAGCATTAACATATAAACAACTAAGCTTAAATATCGCTCTAACACAGGAGATAGTAACAGTTAAGAGATAGAAGTACCATTTATAACTAGTTCTACTCATGAGCTTCAAGCGATAACGATTTATCTCTTCTTAATCCGACATCAACTAAGAGTACAGAAGTGCAACATCAGTAGAAGATATCAGATGCAAAAATCAATAAACCCTGTTCCATTCATTCACCAAAACCTCCTCGGAGGGTGCAAAAGTGCATGTTCTGAGGACAAGTTTTTGATAAATTTTTGGACCCTTCTCTAAATGCATGAGAAGGGTTTAAATACTACTAACTATGTCTAAAAATAACTTATTTACAAAAATTTAGGATACAGTTTAAATGACCATGCTTTTTCTAGGCAAAATAAAATAAAACTATTTCTAAAATTAAATCTAAAACTAACTATTTCTGTATTTTCTTCTTAATGTCACAAGCATTCAGCATTTGCTTGATATGAGTCAGTTGGCTGACTTCAGCCTTTAAATGTGCTGCAAAATAGAATCAGCAAGAGCTGGCACCATCTTTTCGGTACTGGGCTTACAGGAGATTGAGTAGTTAGAGGCTTCCCATTTCAAGAAGTTTTACCCAGCGATGCACGATTAGCGCTATGCGCTAATCGTGCATCGGAAACTTCCTTTGTTTCTTAATCCGAGTTTCCTTAGTGCGATTTTTGCCTCTTGCCTGTTTTCTTGTAGCAGATGTAAATTTGAAATTTTGTGAAAACAATGATTCTGAGAGCTCTTGACCTTGAGCCCTAAGCTTCCTATCTTGATGTCAGCGTTGTCTAATATTCCTTTAACCATTTCTGTGTAGGGGAGAATTTTGGGCCTTGCCACTCTCTGGTGCAGGAATGAACAAGCTAGCTCTGCAACTGATGCTTCAGACGACCTTGATGAGCCTGTAGTAGCCATAAATCCCATTACTTTAGGATTTATTTCCTCAAATAGATTATGTATGCCTTCCTAGGTGAAAATACCCACGTTTCTGTTGCATGCTGTGTCTTTGTGCAAGGGTGCCTTTTCTCTATCTTCAGATATCAGAGCCTCGCCTCTTTTCACCGTAGTTTCCTATACACTGCTTTGTATAACCTTTTGTCCTTCGTTCCTGCAGTTTACAAGTGAGGTGAGAGTAATGACAATAAATAACAAAGGGAATGTTTTGACTACTGAAGTCATTTAAAAATATGCCACCTTATGTGAACTGGCTCTTTGATAAACTCAAAACTAGATTTCATTAACAACTAGAAACTATTTCATTAATGAGCATTTAAAGCACATAACCATTCTCATTTAATGGAAACACTTTGCCTTGAATAATGGACCAGAAAAATTTGCGATGAGACGATGCATCGCATAATCGAAATATCGCAATATCGCATGATCGTATGATCCCATGATCACTCTTTCATTCTTTCGTAAGATCGCTTTTCTGCTTTATCGTGATATCACAATATCGCAATATCGCATGGTCGCATTATCGCAAACTTGTAAGTATGTGCATTTCGCGTTTAATGTATTTCTTGTGAGGTGCGATTTTGCGATATGCGATATCGCATATCGGCGTTTTCTACGGTTTTTTAGCATAAGTGCGTTTTAAAGCATGCGATGTGATATACATGTTTTTAATATGTGTTCTCGCATTGCAATCTCGCATTCTTAGAGTTTTGGCTTATAGGGAGGCATCCTGTTATCTTTTCTGCGATACGATATCCTTTAAGGAGTGATTTTGTCTTCCCTCATCACAAAACTTAAGTTTTTTTTAGATATTTTCAAAGGTATTTTCTTAAGTTTACGATGGTAAGTTTTATTGAATAGGAAATACAATCACTAATTGATTTTTTTGAATTTTAGCTAAGGGTCCCCATATATTTAGTATTAGTCACAACACTAAATAAAATGGGGGGTTGTTGGTGGCCATAACACCTCCAAGGCTGATGAAGGTGGTATGTTAACCAGGTAACATGCAGTATCCACTGCCTCTGCCTAGAATTCCTGACCTAATCCAATGCCACTGAGCATGCTTCTTTCCTTTTCCATCAACGTCTGTTTCATTCTTTCTACAAATTCATTTTTCTGAGGTGTGTATGGAGTAGTCATGTGATGCGCTATACCACACTTCTTACAGAAATATTCAAAGTCATTCTTGCAAAACTCTCCACCATTATCTGTCACGACAACACCTTAATCTTCTTTTGTGTCTGATTTTCCACCAAAGCCTTAAATTATTTAAACTTGTCAAAGAATTCAGATTATTTTCTCACGAAATATATCCATGTATTCCTCAAGAAGTCATCTACAAATGAGACATATTACCTAGATTTAGGCAGAGATGGAACCAAAATAGGTCCAAACACATCACTATGCACGAGTTGTAATATCTCTTTCGCCCTCTTAGTACCAAAGGGGAAACTCACACGATTATGCTTCCCATATACACAATGTTCACATAAATTGAAATCCAAAGAGAAATTAGACATACCTTCTACCATACCATTACCAGGCAGTTTTCGAAGGCTCTTCTCTCCAATATTTCCAAGTCTTTGATGCCATGCCATGGTATTTTCTCTACAGACCACTAGGTTTTCAGCTCCACTTTTAGGAACTTCAGAACTGTTGCACCCATCAATAATAGTGCTACACATAAGATTGTATAAAGTTCCAATCTAAACTCCTCACATCAATACCAATGCTCCTTGAAACATCTTACATGTATCTTTCCCAAAAACTGTTTTCACACCTACATCACCTATCTTTCTTACAAAAAATCAAATTTCCGGCCAATGTAGGAATAGATAGAACACTAGGAAGTGTTGTAACCCTTCCACCTTGCAAATTCAACTTGACCTTTCCATGTCCCATGATTCTAGCCTCCTTTTCATCCCCTAGGAAGACATCACCACCATGATATTTCTCGTAATCACAGAACCACTCCCTATGGGGAGTGAAGTGAAAGGATCCACCTAAGTCAATCAACCATGCCTCATGCTCTACATGTGTAATTGAAGAAGAAGATAGGTACACATCCCCACCTTCATCTAAGGTGGTGTTCACCTCTACAGAAGGAGCATCATTAGGTCCCTTTCTTTTCTCAAGAGTTTTAGATTTACAATCCTTTATGTAGAGCCCTTTTTTTCCGCACTTTTAGCATACCTTTAGAATTTTTCCTAGAGATTTAGATCTCCCTCTTGATTCATATCTCCTACTTTATGAATTATTTCTATTTTTGTTCTAGGACTGTCATCTTACAGACAAGGCATCTCCATTCTAGATCTCCATATTTTTCTCTCATCGCCTCTGATAACAAGGATGAAATTATTTCATTAAAGTTCAAGGTAGTTGTATTTCTACCTAAAGCAACAACTAGACTATCCCACGAATCTGGTAAAGAACACAATAGAAAAATGCACTTATATTCATCTAAAATTTCAATATTAATAGATAAAAACTAGCTTACCACAATATTAAAGATGTTCATATGCTCTATCACTGAGTCTCCATCCTTCATTCTCAAGTTATACAACCTTTTCCGTAGGAATAGTTTTTTCACCAGATACTTAGATTGATACAAATTCATTAACTTGTCCCACAAAGCCTTTGTTGTAGCTTGTTGACCTGGATTTAAACATGAATACCATAAAGTACAGAAATAACCATAAACAAAGAGATGCAGTGGAAATAATACTTCATTTCATTAATGTAAAATACTAAAATATGCTTACAAACAAAAATGGAAATAAACCAGCTAGGGTGACGGAAGCTTATCTCTGAGAAGAGATGTGGCAGCTACATGACTCTAAAACATGTTACAATGAGGCTCAAAAGAATATTTGTTGTTGAGAAACAACGAAAAACCCTAAACATCCAAAAACCTAAACCTAGGAGATGAAACACGAAATTGTGGGCCCTATTTCGGGTAAATTGGTACATCAACTTCCCGAGGTCATAACTTTGGCATACAATCTTTGTTTGATGTATACAATAGCTAGTTAGAAAGATATATCCATGGAATACAACTTTGGGAAGAGAAACATTGGTCCATGGCACCATTTTTCTCCCATATTTCCAAAAAAATGTTGTTTAGGTCCTCAAAATGGCTCTTGAAGTTAAGGACCCAAAAAACTACTAAAAATACTAAATTGTGCTAAAAATAAGGAAACTGAAACTGAAAGAGATAGTTGTGGGGATCCAAGTGGGGTAGGCGAGTGGCAAACACCATCCACTTGGATCATTCCTCCCCCACTTAGGAATCAATGGTCCCCATTGCGTTGAGTTCCTCCATCTGGTGAACTTGGTCCCTGGTGAGGAGTTTTGCAACCTCTGTTGTGTCTAGTAATGGTGGAAAGCATGGTCAATGATGGTCCACATTGAACACTCGATGTAAGCAAAGGAATGGGTGAATGTTGTGCTCCACAACATTGTTTCCTGCAGCCTTGGTACTAGTGTAAGGACTATGTTGGAGTGGTCTGAGCTTCTGATGGGCTCTTGTAAGGCATTCTTTCTGCAGATGCAACTAGAATTTGTCACCCACTTGAAACTAGCATGGTACCTGATAGTGCAATGATGTCCCTGTGGGTGAGGAGAATATGCTCCTATCTATTTTTATGAACGTATCCATTTTTTTTTGCTGTTACTGCATGGAGAAACCCTTCTCAGGGGTCATGGATGCAGTGACGATCTTCCCCTTACTTTGGGAGTGAACCAGATAGAAAATGAATTTCCTGGTCTATGAGATGATCTTACTGCATTTCTTAGGAGAGATCAAAGAGGTGGTGGCAGGTGGGGCTATCTCCAATATCCTGTATAATGAATTACACAAAGAAATAATGACAATGTGAGGCCTTAAATCATACACAGCATGTCACCTCCACAAGTATGGCTGGCCTAATAATACATCACAAACATCCAAAGGTGCAACATCACAAAATACCTCATCTATGAAGGGTTTGATGTTGTA
Source organism: Pinus taeda (assembly GCA_000404065.3). Lineage (NCBI taxonomy): Eukaryota > Viridiplantae > Streptophyta > Pinopsida > Pinales > Pinaceae > Pinus > Pinus taeda. The sequence goes on from APFE031569718.1 coordinate 33,496, forward strand.
GGGAAGGCGACACTACTGGCGAACTCGAAGATCTCATCCTTGGTGAAACCACACGATATTGTATAGTTTCGGGTGTGGTGTAGTTGGTAGACCCAACTGCTTCACAACCTCTGCTAAAATGAGGTTTTTTGGCTCCTACTGTCAATAATGAACTATAGCGGTGAACCCTTCACCCACATCTGTGAGTAGAAAAGACACTCCCCCTCCTCTGGATCTTGGTGGTGGCAATAGTGGTGTTGGGATCTACGTCAATGATCTGCTTCCCTTTGCCATTCCCCTTGTCAAGTTTGGAATCAGGGTCAAAACATGCATATGATTCTGAAGCCTTCAACTCGGCCACCAGTGACTGCTTGGTCAAACACTCACTTGTGTTGTGAGGTGGGGCTCTTATGGAACTCACACCACTTTCTTGTGTCCTTCTTCAACTGCATGGTGTTGTTCTTTTTTAGTGGTTTCGACGGGTTGTCTTCGGTTGCCTCATCTTCGATTTGTCCTTGGTTCTGCAATTTGGGGAAACCTTTCCCTTGCTTCAGATTTAGAGATCCAAAGCATAACTTCTTCTGTTTAGACTTCTGCTCAATTTTAACATCATATCGGCACACCATGCCGAGAGAGGAGATGTTCAGGAACTCCATCTCTTCCTAGATGTACTTGTGTAGATAGCTGCGGTATTTGAGTACCAAATGTAGCTCAAAATCCTTGATACACAACTTTGTGTGAAGCGTATTAAAAATGTTTGTGAACTTTGACACATCTTGGCCCCTTCCCTACTGCAGCATGGCCCACTTTATGTGTTTGTCATCATAGTGTTTGACAGGGTAGTACTGCTCCTTGATGGCATCCCAAAATGAATTCCAAGTGGGTGTGGCTAAAAATAGTGATCACGTACTTTCATCCTTCTACTCGTAGTAGGTTTCCAGCTAGTCCTTGACGTGGGGGGCTGCTTTGAGAAGAGTGAAAATAATATTTTCCTGACTGGAAATATCATGAACAAAAAAATACCCTTCTAGTAGATTTAACCATTTATCTACGACATCTGCATCTATCTGACCCTCAAATATGGGGATTTCAAAATTAACTTGTACGTTAATGGATGTGGCATTTCAAGAGTAGCTACTAGAAGCTGATGTGTCGCCTCTGGGTAGCCGCTAAAGGATCTAGACAAAGTTGTCCATCATTGTGTTCCTTTGTCGCTCAAGGGCTTCTTCGAGCAAGATTTTGATAGGATCTCTTGCCCCTTCATCTTTCTTTTCATCCGCCATGGGAGGTCGTTGGGATTTATGAGGCTAGTCTTGTAAAGGTTTGACCAGTTCAAGCCTTAACTCCTTATATCCTAACCTCATTGGGGACATGCAAATAAAAACAAAGAAAGAGCAGACTGCTCTAATACCACTGATCTAGATTTAGACAGAAATGCAATAAAGTATAGAAATAACCATAAACAAAGAGATGCATGGGAAATAATACTTCATTTCATTAATCTTGGATTAGAACATAATCATCATTCCCTTGACTGGATCTAAAAAATACCATGGGAAGAAAACCATCATGCCCAAAATCATGTGCAAAAAAAATGCACAAAGCCATGGGTAGGTCCGCCCACAACTTTTGGGTCTGCCTGCGGACCCATGACACATGGAAAGAATATAATACACACCCAACATTTGTTGTCCTATTGCAGACTTCAACCCCTGCAATTTCGCTGACTTGTTGCATATTCAAACTGTATTTTTTGTCCAAACTAGGTCAAGTTCACTTTGTTATATATAGTTTTTTTCGTTTATTATATTGGGGCTAACATGAATGATAGGAAAGGCCAACTTGATAGAGAGCACAACCGACTTGATGGAGGAGGATAAGAAATAATTTTTTGAAATAGTTTTTTTCTTCCTTTTACACAATTAGCCCAAGAAGGGTCTCTTACATAATGTATTTGACTCAACAAAAAATCCTAGAGCACTCAATTAGTGTTTTTAGCTATTTACCATTGAGCCAAGCATGAAATTGTTGGACATTTAATCCTCTATGGGTTGATGTGGAATGTGAAAACCCACTGGAGTCCAAGAGAGCACTTGGAATATGAATCCAAGGGTCACACCATGTACTATAAATGTATATCATGTCAATAATAGATGCAACTCAATGCTTATCCTTCATAATATGTCCCTGCCATTGTCATGTTTAACATGGTATTAGAGCGGGTGATCTGCAGCTCTGCTCTAACTTGAGCCACTATTTCTATGGTCAATTGTGTTGTCATTCCTACATACCTAGGCTCTCTGCACCTAGACGCTTTACCATTCTAAATATTTAATAGTGCTGTCACACTATCAATGCTGCTCTATGTTACCTTTCTATGAGATTCTGCACACTAGTGTAACCGTAACACCCTTCTCTTCTAGTTAGCAAAATATCTGCTAATTTTCTACCATGCACCTAGTTTTTTGTTGAGAAATATTCATGTGTACCTGTATGCTGTCAACACTATCAGAGGCCTCGATAGTAACAAATACCATTGTGGTTTAGCACTATTGCAAGTCTTTCCTCACCATACTTGTGTTCTTAGTTCATTTGGTCTATTTCTCCAGGGAATGGAACTTTTGTGATAGATATCTTTGGCTTTAAATTTATTATATTGAAAGCTTTGCATATTTACTGCTAATCTGGTCTACTTTTTGTGTTAAATGACTGAGAGCTGATGGTGAATGTCTGAAACCTTTTTATATTACACCAACTGTCAACTACTCGCTCTTCGAGTTTGGGTCTTGTGGTCTTTGCTAGCAGTAAAACCCTAGGTATTTAAGTAAAGGGCGTGCAAAATGTGGTTTGTATTTGTTCAAGATTGCCCTGTGCTTTCAGGGATTTTCTTCCTTCACCTTTTATTTTCTGCTCCAAATATATTTATAGCTCCATTGCCTCCCATTTAAGAAAATCTAAACTTCCAGGAGCAGTGTGGTGAAATATTTTTCAGTGGTTATCAACATTCCTTTTGACAGGAAGGGCATCCTACCATTGTTGGAGTGAAGCACGATGGTAAATTGTCAATTTTACATGCAATCGTGTATACACTGCATAAAGCAACTGTGAAAGACAATGCGGTAAAATACATGTGTTTGCAAATGTGAAATTATTCTTGTGTTGAATTGAGTATTCTACATTGTAGTGGTATGTATGGTTCTACGTTGATTTGAGTCTTGGATATTGTGCAAATTTAAGATTCGCATTGAAGTTTTTATGAGAGCTAATTGAAGGATGCAAAACATAAGTGATAACTTATATATAATTTATTTAATATGTTGAATACCATGAACATGAGCAATGACATATAATGGATTTAAGAAAGAAGGCCATTGGCATATATATAATGGCTCATGCATAAGTGAAATTATGAAAGCATTGTTTTTAAAATGAGCACATATGTGATGGTATATAAAATTCATTGAAATCCTTTTTAAAGGCCTTATTTTATACCATATGTTATATGGTATAACATATAACATGTTAGCAAAGCATTGAAACATTACATTGGAATTTGCATTGGAGCGTTGAGGACTCTCCTTTGGCATTACTCAAGATTGTTTCAGCTATGTCCTTTCTTCTTCATCGATTAAAGCAACCATCTGGTGTTAGTTGGGTATGGTTAGTGCCTCACACATTAGTTCTTTTGGATTCTTTGCCTTGACTTAGTATGTGCACTTCATTCAAACATTAAAAAAGAAATATGCTATGCATTCATGTCTAATGCTAGCGGTAATCATTTTTATTTAAATGACATGTGTGAATTTGGTTGGTTGATTACTTTGGTTAAGGCCTACACTGATATGTGATATGAGTGTGCACCATTGAATGGAAGGTTTATATGTGTGCTATATCAGTGTATCTCTATTACAATAAGCTGGGATTTGTCTGGTCTTGCTAGACTATCGGGTCTTTAATTTTTCTCAAAAAATGGACACACTTGATGGAGTATTAAAATTATTGAATACATTAATACGCTCCACTAGTCATGATACAATAAAAAGCAACAAGGATTTTCTCATTGATATTAAAATTTGTTTACAAGATGCACAGGAAAATATAAAATTTTTGCAACTCAAATCATAACTTCAGCACGATGAGTTACACAATAAAAGACATAATTCTAAACCTATTTATGTTCAAAATATTGATACAAACTCCCATCAGCAACATGTCAATAATGTTGAAGTTCATTCAGATCTAGTGCCTAATGAAGGAGCAAATTTGCAGAAAGAAGCAAAAATTCAACCTACACTTCCCAAGAAAATCATCAGACCTTGGGAAGAAATTTTCCATAACAAGCATAGAACTAGTCTTGGATATGACAAGGATGTGTTGTTTCACATTCCAGGTTACTCAAATCCCATCCAGTTTCAGAGTGCTAGATTTCTTCATGACAATTCATTTGAGGAGTTACCTCCTAGCCTGGCATGGTATCAAAGTTGGGTTCCTTCATGACAGTTCACCTTCAGTTATTTTAGATTCGGGTCCTCTTCCACAATAGCCACACCAGATTGTTAAATGCCAACATTGTGACAGAGTTGGCCATGTGAGAGATCACTGTTTTGATCTTCATCCATGTCACTGTCATAAAATTAGTCATTCTTCACACAAATGCTTCAAAAAAAAAGATCCCTACAAGAAAACAAATTCATCTTGGATGGATCACGTCTTGGCAGTGGGCTTCAAAAACCAAGAAGATATTTCAGTCATATGTCAGAACCTTTTCTAGAGTATTGAACAATCTTGCAGTTGAGATCTCTTCATCTTCTCACCTTGTATCTAATAGGGGGGGAAGTGATGGTCATCTACAAGCTTCAAAGCCACATCAAGCAATCCTGACCCATGACCTACCATAATAGATTCAAAGTTGTAGCCAGAGACAGAGATGCCTCTGAGCATGCCTTCAGTTAATGGTCATCCTTAAACCATCACAGGTTGAAACCTCCCTTTTTAGGTTGAGGTTCTCCCTTTTTATGTGGGGTAAGACCTCCCTTTCAAGGTTCAAGGTTTCCCTCTTCAAAGCATGAGGAGAAATTCCTCTAGTAGAAGACCTAAACTTCATGCTAGATATGGAAGTGTTCCAGGAACTCCACTAAGCATTCCAGTGTTTATGGTCATCCTTAAACCACCCCCTTACACCAACATTTTAGAGAGCACATTCAACCTAGTGCTGCCATGCATTTTTAACATTTTGTATTACAACTCTCTTCATGGACTCATACATACCCATTCAGATCAAGGGGGGGAATGTTGGACACTTAATCCTCTATGGGTTGGTGTGGAATGTGGACAACCACGAGAGTCCAAGAGACCACTTGGAATATGAATCTAATGGTCACACTATGTACTGTAAATGTATATTATGTCAATAATAGTTGCAACTCAATGCTCATCCTTCATAATTATGAAGACTGACACTAGTTACATTCATCAACAATCCTTATGTGCATTCCTCTAATGATGATCTGGATAACACTCAAAATCATCTTTTATGTTTGCAGATTTTAAGAATTTTATGTTTGCTAACCAAAGATTTGAAGCTTAAATTATAATTTTTATCACTTATTGGTTTTAATGGGGTTCATCCCTTCTATTATAGGGTGGATGTGGTGTTGTATAGAATTTGTGTTTGTTGGTAGGTGGAGACTTTTTAGTTGTAAAATGGTTGGATTTTGAATGTGTGAGTGTTAATTTTAATATTTGTTGGAAAATTGGATAGTGGGTGCTTCACATGGAGTTCTACCACTAGGTGAGTAGAGTTCATTCTATCCACCACAAGTTAATCATGTCGAGCCACAAGGACATCTGATTATGAAGTATTCTGAAGCCAAACCAAAGTTTTTCTTGGCTACTTGTTGTGATGTTGCAGTTCTTGCATTGTAAAATTCACATGATTCCCATCAAGCATGATCATCAATTGAACTACTTTATTTGATGCTTGTTGAAGGATTTGTTGGTCTAATAATTGATGTTTGATAACTATCCTTATCCCCTAGTGTAATTAATCCTTTTAACAACAATGGATCCAAGTAGATTCATGAGGCCTTTGATTCAAGGATCAAGCTAGCTTCCCAACATTTGTTTTGGTGAACAATACCACCAAATACGGTATGTAAACAAGGACAAAGAATATGACTAGGTAAGACTTTCTCTCCATTTTTCTATTAGTTTCATTGTTCAATATAGACTCTCCTCTAGATATTTAGTGAAGTCACATGGTTTAGTATAGCTTCCCCTTCATATGTAGAGAATTATCATTCATTGTAATGCTATCAAGCATCACTTAGGGTTTCAGATTATGAGGGTCTTAGGCATTAGACTTAAAAGGGTTGCATCAGACCTATACAGTCAATTTTTACAATGGTGGTCCCCTAATCCTTAGTTTTCGTTGAACAATGTCTTGGAAATATTGAGAGGGGGGTGAATCAATACTTCTTTTCAATTGTTCTTTTTACTAGTTAGATTCTTCGGAAATATAATCATAAATAAATGAATAATAATATATTTATTAAGAACAAGGGAGGATTCCAATCCTATTTTCAAATAATTGAGTACAATAATAATTCGAGGGCACGAACCCTTCAATCTTCCAGGTACCAACATGTTGCAAAGCACCAACTTGGACTTAAATGAAGCTCCAACATCTAGGGCTTTGGTTCTATGCTTCTCAAGTCTCTGACCCTGTGTTTAGAGGCACTAACCCTTAGGACACTAATCCTTTTTTATTATTTTAACATAGAATGTGAGTAGTAATTACTTGGATGTAATTGACATGACTCTTCACATTACAATTAGTTCCTAAATCGCTTATATTGGCTTCACTATTCAATCACTTTTTGCATTGTGTTGACTTCAATTCCAAGGTCATTTTTCTTCACTATGATGTCTTCATTACTGAGCTTCACTTTATCAATCCCACTATCTAAGAGAGAGTTCTTCACTATCCAAAGGCGGGTTCTACAACACAATTGTGCCACTGTTCAAATGACTCTTTAGTCCAGTCTTTTACAGTCCAAGGATATCTACTGTCACTTAATCCAAATACTGAGAGATAACCTTATTGTTAATTATTATGAACTCAAAATGTTTCATTGGAAGCCCAAGTCACAGTCCTAGAGCTGAGGTCTATATTCACTATGTAATTATCTGAATCACAGTTCACTGTCTTAAACAAAATTTTGAGTTATGTTGATAAGATATAACCACCAATCCGAGTAACAGAGAGAGCTTCCCAATCAGATGTTGTAGACATAGTCCGAGTGTATAGGAGCCACAGTTCGAAAGTGTAGAGGCAGACTTGTGGTATAGAGCTACAAACCTGAGATATAACACCACAAAGCTAAGGTATAGAGCCTACCTCGTCACTATAAATCCTATAATGAGGGCCGAGAGATAGTCGACCGATCCAAGAGATGGTCCACTAATTCGAGCTAGACACTGAGATATATCATTTTCTACTTTTATATTATTTTTCCTGAAAGTTCACGAGATGTGAACCTGTAGCTTGTTTTCCTCCAAGTTGTGATTGAACTCATGATCTGAGAATGAGAGCCAAGTTCCTTTTTATAGGATTTTGCAAGGTGGAAAAGAAGAGACATGTCTCTTCAAGCAGAATGACATGAGTAGGCTAGGTACAGGTGGCTCTCAATAAAATATAATTTTTATATCTTAAAAATACATTTTCTCATCAACCATTTGGAGTTTTGGGGCAAGTGGAGGCTCATTCGAAAGTGGAAGAAATCCTCTTTTAGATGGTATGAAAATTATTATGAAGAGATGCCTCTAAGGTGGTGAATTTTTTTTTCTTTGTGACTGCCCTTGAATTATTTAGTGCAGAAGATGATTATGATAGTATGGCTTCTATTGGAAAAATATGGCTTCATCATAAGGGTCATGTCATCATGAAACTATTACAGTGATGATGTAGTAATCAATAGAAGAGCTCAATTGGTTTATATTTCGTCAATGACAATTATTGACCAACAATCTCCCCCTTTATCATTGATGGAAATATTCCACCATTCTCTCCCCCTTTGACATCAATAGAAAATAGGGTGCCAAAGTGCTCTCCCTATCAAACTATTTCATTTGTCATGCTACTCCCCATCTCATGGTGCTCCTACTTTTGTGAAAGTGATTACTTAATGTGATGTAAGAGCAATAACCCCCATATTTTTGTGAACATGTTCAAATTCTTCTCATGGAAGGGGTTTTGTGAATATAATTCCAATTTTTTCCTTTGTATTGATGTATTCCAACTTGATGTTTTGTTCAACAACCTGTTCACAGAGAAAGTGATATTTGATTGGAATATGTTTGGTCTTTGAGTGCATCACTAAATTCTTTGAGATATTTATGGCACTAGTGTTGTTACAATAGATTGTGATTAGATGTTTAATTTATATGTTGACATCATTCAAAGCTTCCTTCATCCATGGTATTTATGTACAACACTCTGAAACATCTATATATTTGGCTCTAGCTGTGGAAAGAGATATAGAGATTATTTTTTGCTGAGCCAAGATACTATACAATCTCCCATGAAGAATGCATTTCCGCTGGTACTTTTTTGATCATACATGCTTCCAGCCCAATCAACATCAGAGTAAGTTGTCAGAGTAAGAGTTGATATTTTGGGATATCAAAGACCAAAATCAGAAGTACCTTTCAAGTATCTGATAATTCTTTTCATAGCTGCTAGATAAGATTGTTTAGGAGTTGACTAAAATCTTGACACCATTCCCACTGCTTTCATAATATCTAGCCTTGTAGCAATTAAGTATAGGAGACCTCCAATTATTGATGTGTAAAGAGTTGCATATATAGAGGGAGAGTCATCATCTTTGCTCAGCTTGCAAACTGTGGTCATTGCTGTGCTTATGGGTGCACATTCTTCCATCGCATATCTTTTAATCATGTCTTTAAGATATTGTTATTGAGATATAAACATGCCTATTGTGGTTTGAGATACTTGTAGTCCAAGGAAGAAATATAACTCATCAATCATCAACATTTCGAACCTTTTTGACATATTTTGAGCACAATAATGGCTCATATCATCATCATTGCTGGCAAAAATCAGGTCATCAACATATACAAGAGTGACTAGTAATTTATCCTTGTCCACCTTCATGTAGAGATAACTTCCTGGCACCCCCTTTTAGAAACCTATTTGTTGTAGATAGTGATCCAATTTTGCGTACCAAGCTCTGGAACCTTGTTTCAATCCATACAATTCCTTTTTTAACTTGCATACAAAGTCTTTTCCTTCTGCTAGGTCAAAAGCTTATGGTTGCTCCATGTAGACTTCTTCCTCGAGCGCTCGATTCATAAATGTTGATTTTGTGTCCATATGATAGATTTTAAATGCTTTTGATAAAGAAAATGTGAAAAACATCCTTATAGCTTACAATTGGGCCACCGATGCAAAGGTTTCTTCAAAATCAATTCCTTCAATTTGTGAGTATCCCTTGCAAATGAGTCTTTATTTACTTCTGATTATTTGTCCATCCTCATTCATTTTGTTTTTGAACACCCATTTGGTTCCAATTATATTTTTATTTTTCGGACAAGCTACCAACTCAATGTCCCATTCTTATCGATTTGAGAAATTTCTTCTTCCATGGCTTTTACCCAATGAGGACCCTTACTTTCTTGAGTAAACTATTTTTGTTCTATCATAGATAAGAGAGAAACATCATCTTTCCTCGATGTACTTGTAATCCTTCTTTAGGTTTGTATTCCCTCATTTACATTGCCAATAATCTTTTCTTCCAGATTATGTTTTTGGATGAATTTCACTTTTCGAGGAGTTTGAGATGGTTCTTTTCAATTTTCTTTATCTTTTTCCTCTTTTATTGGCTCTTCTTTGAATTCTTCAAGGACATGATCTTCTTCATGGACTTCAATTTATTTTTCTGGAAGGGTTTGGTAAATTTTTACATCAATGCTTTCTACTACCTTTCGTAGTCGATTATTGTAGCATTTGTAAGATTTTCTTCTTGTATAATATCTAAGCAATATTCCTTCATCAACCCAAGAATCAAATTTTCCTGGTGAATCATCCTTGATCTTCATAAAACATTTGCTTCCAAATATTAGTAATTTACTGAAGCGAGTCTTCCTTTCCATTTTTTTTATGGTGTCTTGTCATTATTTTCTCTTAGTTGAGTTTGATTTAAAGTATAAATTGTTGTCCCAACTATCTGTTTCCAAAACTTGGGTTGCAAATCAACTGCTAGTAGCATTGTTCTTGCCATATCTTGTATAGTTCGGTTTATTCTTTCTTCTAATCCATTTCATTTTGGAGTTCTAGCAATCGAGAGCTTTATCTTGATTCCATCCACTTTACAAAACTCATCAACCTTTTTTGAAGTAAATTCTCCTCCTCTATATGTTCTAAGTTATTTAATCTTTGATTCTTTCTCATTCTCTACTAGAGCTTTGAAATTATTGAAACATTCAAACACTTTGGATTTGAATTTTATAAAGTATACCCACATCATTCTAGCATAGTTATAAAAATAAAATAAAAATACCTTTCACCTTGTGGAGATGGAGTTTTGGTTAGTCCACATAAATCTGCATGTATGATCTCCAAAGGTTTTTATGATGAGAACTCCTTAGTTTTGAAATAGTTTCTAGTTTTCTATCCATGTTGACATGGGCCACAGACAAATTGATTTAGCTTGATAATTTTTCGAATGTCCCTTACTACATTAGTATTTTTGATATTAATCAAGTTATCAAAGATTAGATGACCCAATCATTTGTGCCATAACCAACTTTCATCTGTTTGGCTTATATAACATTTATCTTCTTTAATTTTGCTCAGAGTGTATACATTGTTTGGTTTTCTCACACCTTTTGCTACAAGTTCATCTGAGGAGGATTTTATTATCTCACAATCTTTTGTACTAAAGACAACCTTGTGTCATTGGTCACAAATTTGGCTCACACACAAAATATTGCATTTGAGGCCTTCCACCAGTAGTGCATTTTGGGCTTCTCCATTTCCATTGACAAGAGCAATAGTCCCTTTTCTAGTAATATTGGTAGACCCACTCCCAAAAGATACATTTGCATCCTTTTTTTTTTTGATGAGGTAAACTTCTTTCATTCACCTGTCATGTGTCTTGAACATCCACTATCCACGAACGATTTATTTTCATTACTATGAGCACATAGAGCTAGGCCACATCTATTTACATTGGGTTCCTCCCTTTTTAATCCTTCTCTTTTGAATGAACAATTTTGTTCATCACGACCATAATCATTACATAATGAGTAAATCTGATCAAACTTAGCGAAGGGATCAAAAGTTTTGTATGTCTTGATTTTCCCTTGTTCTTTGAGGCGAAGTGGCTTGCTTTGTTGATTCTTATATGTTGAAGCATTGTCCTTGTGAGCCTTGCAATGCTTAGCTTGATGAACAAATTTTTTACAATAAAAACAATAACCAAGAAAGATTGTTTGGTACCTGTTAGAATAGCCTTGACTTGAGGTAGTATTCTTCCTTGGAGTTGTCCTTCCTTCATTCCTTGGATTGATAAAGGTGGACCTTTGTTCTTGGTTGGATGACTTCTCTTCTTTTGCATGACTAGAAAGAATGTCAACATAGCTTCTTTGGATTTCTTCATTCACATTCTCCTTTGTACTTGATGATTCTCCTTTGAAACTAATCCCATATTTTTCACATTGAGGTCTTTGAGTATTAAGGATGTTATCAAGTGTTTGATAGATTTTCCAACTCCTAGGACACTAATCATTTTACCTTCTTTTAATAGAGAATGTGAGTAGTATTTACTTGGATCTCCTTGACAATATTCTTCATTGTACAATTAGTTCCTAAATCGCTTATGTTGACTTCACTATTCAATCACTTTGTTGTACTATGTTGACTTCAATTCCAAGATCAATTTGCTTCACTGTGTTGCCTTCATTACTAGGCTTCACTTTATCTATGCCACTATCAAAGAGAGAGTTCTTCATTGTCCAAAGGAGGGTTCTACAACACCACTGTGCCACTATTCAAATGACACTACAGTCTGGTCTGTTAGAGTCTAAGGAGATCTACTGTCACTTAATCCGAATACTAAGAGACAACCTTATCGCTAATTATTATGCAGTCATAATGTTGCATTTGAAGCCCAAGTCACAGTCCTAGAAACAAGGTCTAGATTCACTGTGTAATGATCCAAATCACAGTTCACTATCTCAACCAAAGATTTGAGTTCTGTTGATAAGCTATAACCACCAGTTCGAGTAATAGAGAGAGTTGCCTAATCTAAAGTTGTAGACATAGTCCGAGAGTATAAGAGACACAGTCCAAAGATGTAGAGCCATAATTCTAAAATGTAGAGGTAGACCTAAGGTATAGAGCCGAGGTATAGAGCTAAAAACATGAGATATAGAGCCACAGACCCGAGGTACAGAGCCTACCTTGTCAGTGTAATAATCCTGTAATGAGGGCTAAGAGACAGTCCACCAATCTGATCTAGACACCAATCCGAGAGACAGCCCACCAATCTGAGAGATAGTCCACCAATCCGAGCTAGACACCAGTCTGAGAGACAGTCCACTAATACAAGCTAGACACCAAGATATATCACTTTCTGTTTTGATATTTTTCTTCCTGAAAGTTCACGAGATGTGTACCTGTACCTCATTATCCTCCAAGTTGTGATTGAACTCATGATCTGAGAATGAGAGCCAAGTTACTTTTTATATGATTTTTTAGGGTGGAAACAAAGAGACATGTATCTTCAAGCAGGACGACATGAGTAGGCCATGTCTAGGTCAGATCACAATAAAAATATAATTTTTATAGCTTAAAAAATCATTTTCTCATCAACCATTTGGAGTTTTGGGGCGAGTAAAGGCTCATTAGAAAGGGGAAGAAATCTCTTTCAGACGGTATGGAAATTATTATGAAGATATGCCTCTAAGGTTGTGAATTTTTTTTCTTTGTGACTTCCCTTGAATTATTTAGTGTAGAAGTAGATTAGGTAAGTAAGGCTTCTCTTGGAACAATATGGATTCGTCATAGGGGTCATGTCATCATGAAACTAGTAAAATGATGGTGTAGTTATCAATAGGAGAGTTCAACAGGTATATATTTTGTCAATGACAATTATTGACCAACACGACATACTTGGAAGATTATAATCATGCCAAGGTAGGAGTCTATTCTATGGACTTAAAGTGTAGGTTTTGGAAATGGGTATCAATGCATGAGACTGTTAATAACATTCATTTTAATATGGATAAAAAAGTTGTAGATTTCCATGTTGGAGGAATGCTTGATGGAAGATAACTCATCCCCATTTAGTGGAAGAATTAAAACAACAAGAAATAGAGGCTCCATCCCATCCATTGTAAGTAATATAACAATGAAAAGTTGTCATTCAACGTCTTTATTGAAATAAATCATCATGTATAAGTGTACTAATTTAATGAGTCAGTGAATTCAAATGTAATAGAATTTTGTAACATTTTAATCTTATCAATCCATGTTTGTAAACTTGTGAGGTGTGATTCAAAATATATGGTAGGACTTAGCTTCTAATTTGATCTAAAAATTGACTTTCAAAATACTATGCTATTTTATGAAAAAAATTGATGACTGTATAACTCAATATAGTCATGGTTCTAAAACATTTATAGATTATGATAACCATGTAGATTATTCTAATGATTTTAACAACAAACTTCTTTAAAGATCTGAATTATAATTGTTTGTACATTTTAAAGATTTGATTTTTATTCAATTGGAAGATTTGTATGGTTATCTTTCATTATATTGACACATAAGAAATCAAAATTACATTGTTGCATCAAACTAAAGCACTATGTAAGAAATAAATCTTTGTGGCCACTTTTAATATTCTATCCTCTCACTACAAAACTTATTATAAAATCCTTTAAACGATATGAACTATAACCAATGAAAATAGAACTTGTAAATTGAGAAGACCCTAATCTAGAAAGAAACAAGCTCATTACTATGTTATGAAAAGAAAATACACTATGCTATGAACATTAAAAAACTTATTTAAACAAGAAGCAACATGGGTCTTGGTAGAGGGGGCCCTCCTTGTTGGGTCTCACATGTTGGAGTATCTTAGAACTTGATTACTAACTCAAAACACAATGAAATTCACATATAAAAATTGTATAACTCTATTGGATTGAGAAGTATATTAAAAATAGAGAGTATGTACAGTAAAACTTAAATCCTATCTTACTATCTCTTGTAAAAAAAATACAATATTTATAATTTTTTAAAACAAAATTGGTATTCAAAATCCTATAAACATAATTTTGAATGGGATAATGATATCTTAGAGTGTTAATGTTACAATTTAGAACAACATAATGATGACTAAGAGTTATAATGCTACAAAACAAGGTATGCGACTCAAAGTCATGTTGTGTAATGATGTATAGATCTTAGATATCCTAATGTGGACCAATGTAAGCATGAATCTCATTCTCCATTCTTTGCACTTGATGCTATGCCACAATGCTATGATGCTTGCAATAATGTGTCATCATGAATCCATGGTGCTCCACTATGATGGTTTATGAATTTGTGATACACTCCGTGTCTACATGATTTGTTCATTAAGGCACTAACTAAGTCGACACGGTTTCTTGTTGTGTTTGCATGATAGGTGGATAACCATGTTGATACATTTTTTCACATTCTTCATATTCTTTAGTTTTGCTGAGCTGGCTTTTTAAGTATGTCAACCTATAGTTTTTCCCCTAAACTAGAGAGTAGATAGATTGTTTCAAATTCTACACCTTTTACACTTTATCTTGTTTTTATGAAAAAAACATATAAAACAATAGAAAAATGGGCACATTACATTTAAAATTACTTGCTTTTAACCTTTGTAGGTCTCATACTATTTATATGTATGGATGATGGAAATAATATGAAAAAGGACCGTTATGATGGCTTCCTAAAAGGGTAAAATGGTCAAAACAAAGTCAACATATTTTCCAATATGCCACTCGGACAAGAGTGCTAGCCGACAAAAACTCAACATCTTTTACAATATGCCACATGGACAAGAGTGCTAGTCAACATAAAGTTCCTAACAACCTAGATCTTCTCTAGAATTTGGTCACTTGTATTTACAACAAAATTTTACTATTTCTAAATTTTTATACAAATTTTATTAGAAGGGATCTTTCCCCTTTGGAAAGTTTTCATGACCCCCTTGAGTCTAGGAAAAATAATTGCCCAGGGGTTTGATGCTCCTACGCCAAAGTGAAAGTCAAACCACTTAAATAGTGAAACCAATTGAACCTTGATTTCTATGATTGTAATATTGTTAATACCTGGCTAGTTGAATTAATGCACAAGTGACAAATATATCACAAGATGAATTTGAACTTGTGTTGAATTTAAACTTAAGTGTAGGAGGTGCAAATACTTTACCTCCCTTTTGAATCTGCAATAGTTTATGGAAAAGCACATATTTTTTCTCACAATACAAAACTCATATTTTTTTTTTACCTTTAAGGTCTACCACCTGTCCTTTTAAACCTTCAATCTCTTAACTTACACAATACTCAGATCAGTTAAATAACCAATTAAACTCCACCAATAAACCATATAATTTGATTGCAATAAAAAAATTCTTATAAACAGTCACAAAACACTCCAAATAATTTTTGGCATTTTGTAAATAACATTGAGAATAAATATTATTGTAATACAATATATACTCTTAATATAAATAAGGGCTTCCCGTAGGGAAGAAGGGCTTGTATGGGGTTTCGATGTTGAGATCGAAGTTGAGCGTGTTGGAGAACAAAATTCTCGCTCTTTAAGAGTAATTGTTGCATTTGCTGGAAGTATTGTGGGTCCTTTATGAGTTTTGCAGTGGTTGGGTCTGTGCAGTGAAAGAATTGGGAGTCTTTTATCAGCTCCGTAGTGAATAGGTCTGCGTTTTAATGGAGGACTTCGAAGGAAAGTAGAGTCATATCTTTTGATTAATTTCCCTCGAGCCTCCATGACTTTGTTTGCGTTTTAATGGAGGACTTCGAAGGAAAGTAGAGTCAGATCTTTGATTAATTTCCCTCGCGCTTCCCTGACTTTGTTGGCAAGGAGCAGGCAGCTGGTAGAATCGATTTCTATCTTCGATTCTACCACCTACCTGCTCCTCGCCAACAAACTCACGGAGCCTGACTCGATTTCCGAAGTCCTCCATGAAAACGTAGAAGCAGACACTGCGAAACTCAGAAAAGACGCCAAATTTTTCCAGCAGATGCAACCATTAGTCTTGAAGGGGGAGTATTTAGTGCTCACAACACTAAACTTCGATCTGGAGATCGAAACGCCTTACAAACACCTCGCCTCTGCCCTCAAAAAGTTCAAAGCTAAACAATGGTATTCTTAGTTTGCACAGGTTTCTTGGAACTTTGTAACTGATGCATTGATGACGATGATATGTCTCCAGTTCAAACCCCGCCAGGTCGCTGGTGCTGGTCTCCAGTTTCTCCCGGTCCAGTTGCCAGATGTCATCCTGATAACCCATGGCGGTAGGGGTTCGATATGTCTACCTCAGATTGGCAGTCGACTGTTAGCAGCATTTTATGTAATAGAAAGGATGTGCCTCCAATCTTCATCACCAATTGCTCGCTCCCCAACCGTATCACCAATCGCTTGTTAGACCGGGAATAGCTCTTCTGCTGGCAATATTGATGTAGGCTATACACCCACAAGTACGAATACATGTGACTCAGTTGATTCCATGCAGGAAGAATGACATAATGCAATGAATGCCGCTGGATACCATAGGGTGTGACATAGTTGGAACGATAGTCCATGTGATTTTCAGTTTGAAGCAGTGATTAAATACTTAAACAAACCAATAGCAGTGATTCAATACTTAAACAAATCAATAGTGATAAAATAGAAAATTAGTAAATCAAGACTTTCTTCAATTAGGCTTATGTCTACTCACTCACACATTAGTCTTGATCTATCTTAATTTTGGATCAACCAAGGGATCAAATCTCTTTTCTCTTTTCAGAGAAATATGACTCTCTTGACTCTTCATAGATCCCTAACTAATATGGATTTAGTATGGTTTAATTTCACCCTTTAAATAGGTTATATTCCACATGAATACCGTGGATCAATTCCACATGAATACCATGGATCAATACCATAGGGTCTCATACCATGGGTCAATACTATGCAATTATTTTTATTTTAACGTTAGTTTTTTATTATTTTTATTTTATTTTGATCAAGTAAAAATGTTTTCGTGGCATTGTTTTTATTTTTAGGGTTAAATATAACATTATTATTATTACTATCCAATTTTAAGGTGATGACCAAGCCACACACCAAATTGGTGTATGAGAGATCCTTGTTTGTGGGACTAGACCCACCTCCATGCAACAATACATACTCTACCCCCCTAAAGTAGAACACTACATTACATTATAGGACATTGCATTACAACATCTCTACCATATTGGGTTGGGGAGCACAATGCCAATGTTACACTATATAGCAATGAGATTGATAGACTGGATAAACATAACAATATGGACCATAAAGATTTACTTAGCTACAAATCATTCCCATAGGAAAACAACAACTTCTAGAACATTGCCTTGGAACTCACACAATCCCTAATATTCATTTCTCTGTTAGATCTAAGATTTTTGTGATCCATATTGTAGATAAATGCCTTTGCGATTAATCACATCATTAGGATTTGGTCTATGTTTCAAACCAACTAATGTGGTTCATCGGGAAAAAAATCATACAATCTTCATGAATAAATAGCGGCGACACATCATTGCCTAAGGCTACCCATTGAAAACTAGTTAAACATGTGAAAATTCTTAAAATATTCTAAAATCCTTAGAAAGATGGATATGCATTATTTAATATTCTAAATTTAGTTTAATATTGTAAAATTAGTTATAAATTATTTAATATTTTGAATTTTAGTTATAAATTAGTTGTTAGAATGTTAAGAATAAGTTAAAAGTATTAATAAAATTAGTTGTTAGAATATTATATATAATACTAAATAATAAAAAGTTATAAGGGGGGTTATAAATAGTAATAAAAGTAGTTATATAATATTAATTTTTAGATAATAATGAGGTAACATATTATAACGTATATGGTTAAGAGAAGGATAAAAAGTGGGGGGAGGGAATTATTTAATATTATAAATTTAGTTATAAACTAGCAATAGCAATAGGAGTATGAATAATAGTAATGTATCGTTAAGAATACTTTAAAAATTAATAAGGGGTTAAGAATAAGCTATAAATAGTTTATATTTAAATATTAATAAGGTTTAATACCAAATTATTATAAATAATAAGGTAAAGAGATGTTAAGAGTATACATATTAATGAAGTAATTAGGAGTTCATTAATTTATTAAGAAAAAATAGGGTCAAAAAGTGAATCAAAGTAAAGGTAAAGGGATAATATTATCTCTAAGTCTCCCTTAGTCAAGATCATGAACTTTGGACATCTCTTCTTGCTACACTTTAGATGATGTCAACTCATTTCAACTCATTCTTCAACAAGTTCATTTCCATCATCGAATTTTTTGAAGTCTTGTTTAGTAGACCATTGTCACATCAACCCATAGTAATGTTTAATTTATTCAGGGCTCCAATACATAAAAATTTTTATTTATTTTTTTTCATTTTTTACCTCATCCATGTTGTCTTCAACAAATTCAAAATCTTGATCGCGAATGGACATTACAACTAGGTTCTCATCCTCTTCTTCATTTGCTTCTTCGTGGCCTACTAAAATCTGCACACTAGAAAATATTTGTGAGATTTACAAAATCATCATTATTTGGGTTCTTTTCATTTTCATTTCAATTCATAGTTCCCCCCTTTCTCTATCGCTATCTTCCTCTACTATATCATTATGTTTTATAAACGAATATTCATTTGCTTCTGCATCACACTTTGTACTTTGTTTCATCTTGTTCATCCTTGGTTACTCTTCCATTGAGCAATTTATCTATGATCGTCTTGTGCCACACCATTTGAAACCAACTTTCATATGAAAGGTGTTCATCATCATAATTAAATTTAAATCCTTCAATACTTCACATTCTTTATATTCATATTTAGTGATTTTTCTTGTTGGATCGAGTTGTGTTCCTTCATTCTCTCCTCCTACAACCTTCTCTATAATTTATTTTGGTATCTTTATTTCAAGCACAAAATCTCCTTTTGATGTATTAATATCTTGCAAGGTGTTTCTTCGCTTTTCATTGTACTTCATCTCTAGAGTTTCCCAAAACACTTTTGCGATGTTTCCTTGACCAAATTCATAAAAAATACTAAAAAAAATGTTTCCATATACTACTAAAATAATAAGAAATAATGTCAATTCATCCCTTGTTTTATCATGGGGATCTATTAAACCTTTTTGAACAAAGTGTAATAAATGATTTGAAGAAAATAACTCTTCCATTTTATTTTCTCAAAGGTTGTAACTCATGCCTGTGAAATATGGAAAAATATGCATTAATTTGTTCAATTATTCATCTGGTTCTTCTATCTCTTCATCTTTATTGGGCTTGATTTTTTCTTTATCTTCATTTATCTATTCTAGATTTACATTCTAATTATTGCCTTCATCAGATATGGGTTCCTTGGATATAGCTAGAAGCACTCCATATTTTTCTACAAAATATGTTGCCTCTTCCCTTTCATTCTTTCTCTTCATCTGTTTGAGTTCTCTTCAGAATTGTTTAAGTCTCCTTTTCTCACCCATGACTATTGTGCATTATCCCTCTATCTTCTTCAATTTCTTTTTCCACGATCAACTACCAATTCATGACAATGAACACTGGAAACAAATTCCCTCAGTGACTTCCTTTATGAAATATTTAATGTGGTTCATGATTTGAGGTAATCAACTCTATCTAAAAAGATAATGATGTTAGAAAACCTCTTTTGAATAACACTTTACACAACTAAATATGTGTTCCAGCACAAGGCTGAAATTTTTTTCAATGCTCGCTTTCTAAAAACCGTTATTGAAACTATAGATTTCTTCTTGATGTACTCTTTGCACACTCAAACCCATAATTTTTTTTTAATGTCAATTATTCAATGCCTACCAAATAAATACAACAAATTGACCACTTTTTAAATCACAATTTCAACCTCACGACCTTTCTTTATTTGCATAATCCTTGATTCTCTCCACTCATTTCACCACACTTGTCACACTAGCAATTTCCTCAAGAATAAACGAGACCAAAATTCATGTCCAACTTAGACCTACCCTTAATGGTAAAGAAGGGTTGCAAGAGTTGACATATTTTTTTCACAAGTACAAATGGATTGGGAAAGAATCAAAGATAACAATGTTTTGTTGTTAGAATGTAAGGCCCCATTTACAAATCCAAAAAAAAATCAAGCTGAGATCTCAAGTTCACACTTAGAAAATTTTAGTTTGAATCCCAACCAAAACCCACACAACATACAATACAACCTTAAAATACAAAAAATGTACCTAAAATGCCTCCAAATATGATGTTGAACTACCAATTTCAACCTCCTCTCCATTGGAAGAAATCCAAATACATAGAGCCAGAAATCTGATGACACCTCCTCTCCTAATATCTTCCAAATAAAAATGATGGAACATTTTATCTTGCACCCTTAGATTTGTCTCTGGGTTCTCAAATGCCTCCACAAATGTATTTCTTTCGTAATATCACATTCTTCCATGTCATTCATTTAGCATATTTCTAACATTTCTATTTTTAATTTGATTGCTTAAATTTGAATCTATCTTCACAATCCAACAAACATCAAATTCACTTTCCATTATGTGAACTAAACCTATGTCATCACAATATCTATGAATGCAATTGGGTCTCTCTCCCTTGGATGATCCCATCTAATCCATGCCAAAAAAAACATCACTTAACTATGACATGACATATGATGATTCAATGCTAATGGCCACTGAAAATGTGGCCCAAAAACAACCGCAACACCTCAACACTTGAATCTCACATAGCTTTACTCCTACATGGAATCAAGTGTAATGCAATTCATACAACCCAACAACAATTCTAATGCTCACTGAACTCTTTTTCTCTCTTGAATATATGATCTCTAATAGAGGCGACACACTAGAACTTGAAAGAACAAGAAATAGCCCAAAACCTGATCACTAAAAACCTCTACACAATAGTAATCTTCACAACCATTTTCACAATGTTGAATCTCACACCATATGCTCTAATATATGGCCATTACCATAGAAATAGGGTTTCACACTTAGCCCCTTGTAGTACAACCTCCATCGATAGCCCCATAATACACTCTTAGAAACAAATCTACTAATGTAGGAATAAGATCCAAACATGAAAATGCACATGGAACAACCACATGTAGATGTGAACACAGCTCAACTTAGAGCCACATGCAAATCATACTGTAGCTCAACTTAGACCTGGGATTAATCTTATCAGATCAATGACCCTTCATTTTTGATACCAACTTAAACAAATAGAGATAATAGAAAAATAATAAATCAAGAATTTATTAAATCAAGTCTATGCCTGCTCACTCCCTAGATACATGACATTGTCCCATTATATAGTAATGGGATTGATAGACATGATAAATATTACAACTTGGAGGACAAATAATCTTAGTCAACTACATCTCACTCACATAGGAAAACAACAACTTCTAGAACATCATCTTAGAACTCACATAATCTAGAATATTCATTTCTCTATTATCTCTAAGTGAGATACCTTTGAAGGTTTTGTTTCAATGTTCATAAATTATTTCTAAAATGGCTTACCTAGTTTCCATATTCCAAGAGGAAAAATATTATAGGATTGAATTGTAATTATTGAGTTTCCTTTTCTATAATTCAGGTCTTGGTGGTAGTCATTCATCCAACGTAGGTCTTAATTGTAGTGATTTACCAATATCAACCTTGAAAAAATATTCTTTTGGAATTCACACCTTATTAGGGAGATTAAGAACAATGAGAATGCATCCCTAATAATTTGCTAAACACTCGGACCAAATTCTATATTAGTGGGGTACTTCATGTTTTCTTGCATGGGTTTGGGTTTGCATTTTACTAAAGAAATCTAATCCTGATGATTATATAATATAATATATATATATATATATTAATATATTATATATATATATATATATAATATATATATAATATATATATATAATATATATATATATGTATATAATATATATGCATGCTAGATGGGGTACATTACATTAGACAACCTCACTCTTCCAATCTTTCTTAAAAAAATATTTCTCACAATCAAACTCACCTAGTCATATAAACAACCATCTTAATTAAGATTCTAGTAGTGGAGATGATAAGAATCATATAAGTGTTACAAGGAGAGTCAAAAGTGGAAACCCAACCCAATATGTAAGCTATATTATTTTATTTGATTTTGGAAATTGTTGGGAGTTAAAAGAGAAATGTCAGGAAAGAAGTTTGTGATAGGTGGTGTCTACCTAGATGTTTTATGTAGAGATGTATGGATTTTATGTTTGTTTATACTAAAGTATTTCAATGAAAACTCCTATAGGATTGAATTGAAAATATTAAATTTCCTTTACTATAAGTTAGCTCTTGGTGGTAGTCATTCATCCAATGCTAGGTATTAATTGTAGTGATTTTCCAAGGATCAACCTTGGTTGTGTTCCAAACAATCTATTTTTGGAATTCATGCCTTATTAGTGAGATTGAGCACAACGAGAATGTATCCCTAATAAGTTTATCAACACTCAGACCAATTTCTCTTCTAGTGGGGTACTTCATGTTTTCTTACATGGGCTTGGGTTTTCATTTTACTGAGAAATATAATTCTTATTGAGAAATATAATGCAACATATATACTAAGTTCTTTAGATCAATTTCTATTATACTTTGAAAAATTATTGTGATTATTATTGTCTTGTTCATTATTATTATTATCTTATTTTCATCATCAAGGCAAATGCCAAAGAAGAAGATCACATTATTATTATTATGTTTTTTTCATCATCAAGACAAATGCCAAAGAAGAAGATCAAAAAGATACAAGTGATAAGCATACAGTGAGGGGAAAATCCCTATGAAGGGGAAAACCCAGTCAAAACTCTTCCTCTAGTAGGAACAAACCAAGTTGAGACAAGCCAAGACCTTTCTGACCATGACAAAATCTTTCCTCCATCCATCAAGTCAACCTCTTATGAAGGTAAGTTAAACTTCCAAAGTCAACACACATATGCTTCTTAGCTTTGTAATTTAGTTTCTCCAATACAAACTTGAACCTTTGATTTCCTCCTCTGCAATTACATTATTTCATTGTATACTTCGATCCTCGTAATTTCATTGTCCTGTTGTAGACTTTGACCCCTGCAATTTCGCTGACATGTTGCAGATTTGAATTGCCTTTTCTGTCCAGATGAGGTCAAGTTTAGTTTGTTATATAGAATTGTTTCTATTTGTTCTATTGGGGCCTACCTGAATGGTAGGAGAGGCTGACTTGATAGAGGGAAAAACCAACTTGATGGAGGATGATAAGGCATAATCTGTTAAAATATAAATTTTTGTTTTTTTGATGTAATGAGCCGAAGAAGGTTCTCTTACATAATGGCTTTGACTCAAAAAAAATCCTAGAGCACTCAATGGGTGCTTTGACCTATTGGCCATTTACCCAACCATGAAACACATGCTTTAATAAGTTAATTTATTTTACAATAAAAAATTCCTTTATATTTCTTTTGAAAAATACAATTATGAAGGTCAACACTAGCTATATTTTTCAACACTCACTCTTAACTACGGAGGTATTCATAATTACGTATATACATAGGTACAACGAAGCTCTAAAAATGATATGTTCTAAAAATAGTTAGAGCATACGCAGTGCTGCAGATTAGATACTTTACCAACGTATCTAACAGGGTGGGACTAAGGTGTATTCCAAGATTCTACCTCTATAGGTATAATTAGGCTCTAGCTCTAACACCAACCCAGGGATCCAGGTATCGTATCGAAGGTCAAAGCAACACAAGACCAATGATACCATCCCTACTTCATAATCTAGACATCATCACATGTCGACGAGATGTCCTACTAAGCATCTTGTCGCCCCAAGATGATTCATCTCTCCTTATAAAATAAATTAGATATATCCACCAGTCCAAGCATGCTTTAAAACTTTCAACCTTCATGTGGAGAGATCCTCCACAATTAGAACCACAATTAGTAATAAACTTTCAATATATATATATACATATATAATTTAACTCAAACTTTTGGGATTATTAAATACACTGATGCTACTTAGGTTATAATCATATTATCCAAACACATTTTTGTCACAATATTTCTTCTTTAACTTCTGTAGCAGCACCAAACTCAATCTTAACACTTCTTACAAAACATCCAAGTCTTGTTTACAAATTTTCCACTCACAAATATATATATTTGTAATGATTCAACCATGATGTTTACTCTTTCTTCAAGGTTTAGTTGTCACAATATTCCCTCCATCTCAGCTCAGGGAGATTAACATCTTCATATCATTGAAGAAACTTCATCTTTTTAAAACTTCAGGAACATCATTCTTTCTCATGGAAACAAGGTCATCTATTTATCTTTTATGTCATCAACATTCCCTTTAATGATCATCCTTACTATCAAGTCATCTTTAATTATGAACATATTCAACATCTTGAAGATTATGTACTTGCAAATATTAAAAAACAAGTACAACCAAGTACAAATATATAGAAGCATGAAGTGAAATATATCAAAACCATGTCATTTCAATCGAAGCATCAAAATAATAAAACTTTAGACATCAAATACCTAAACTTATTTAGGTTCATAATCAACACAGGTTGCATCTTTTATATTATGGAATTCAACAACTTGTTAAGGTTTTTGGTGTAAACCCTAGATTCCATCATCGAGAATTAAAGCCTTAGATATCAACAACTAAATCAAGTTAGCAATTCAATCATAACAGTTTACATCTTCAATATTATGCCCTAGAATTTTATGTCAAATTCTTCTAGGGTTTTGTCACGAACTCTAGATTTCATTCATAAAAGTAAATCATGAATATTTACAATAAAGATACAATACTAGCATTTCATATATGTGTTTTCATTAATATTAGCTTATATTAATGTCTTACTAGGGTTTTTATCATAAATCCTAGATAAAAACAACAAACTCCAAAAATAGACATATAACAATTTTGACGAGACTAGAGTTTCAATTATGAAGAAGCTCATACACCTAGGGTTTCATTCATAGGAATAACATTGACTATCTCCAAAGTTTTTCCATAAATTTTAATTCATTAAACCCTAAAAATCAAAGGTTTTATCATATAACCGAGATATTAACGACAAACCCTAAAAGGCTAGGGTTTCTTCAAAATCCTAAACGTCAAGAGAGTAGGATATCATCATATGTTCTAGGATTTATCAATAAACCCTAAATGGAATAGGGTTTCATTATTAACATACCCTAAGCACCAAAAGGCTAGATTTTTGAGTTGAACCCTAAAGATTAGGGCTTTACCAAAATACACAAATCGAAAAATATAGTATATCAAGGGTAGATTCAACCTAAATATTAATACCCTAAAAAGAGTCTTTATGATTCAAAAGTCCTAAACATGAAAAATTTATTGACATAAAACAAATTTCAAAATAAACATACATTTTAATATGAAAAAGATCTTGTTAGAAAATTATATATTACAAAGCAATGGAACACATAAAATACTATAGAATTATAAACACAAAAAATGCATAAAACAAGAGAGACACAGATATACATGGTTCACCAATTTTGGGCTACGTCCACAGAGAAACATCCAGTCATTCTTTTTATATTATCCAGAAAACTGAAGAGATACAACCTACAACAGATCCACTGTAACTCCATCTTCGCTCTTAATCTCCTCCCTCTTCCTCACTGAGAATACCAATCTAAATAGACGCAATACAATTCCCTCATATATAGTGAGGGGTTTCCTTCTAGGGAAAAAACCCTAAATTAGACATAACTTCTACCGTTAGATCATACGCCAAATGAATGACCCAGATTGACTAGAAATTATTACACTTTTACAAGGCAATTTTACATCTGTTTTTAGCTTTGGGGGCACTGCCCCCGAACCCCCGCGTGGAGGGGTGTGCAATCTTCCTAGGGTATACATCCAACTAAAACATTTGAATATAGAAGATAATCAAGATTCGTACCCAACAGATGTTGCTACAAATATTTTTACATACCTTGAGATTATTTCTTTACAAACCTTGTAGGATTTTATTTGAAGGGTCCCTTTAGCAGCAAAGCTCCTTATAAGCATTTCTTTGAAGATTCCTTATTTCTTCCTCCGAGCTTAGTTTTGTGAAATAATGTCATCCTTAATGTCATCCTTATTTCTTGATGTATTTGCAACAATCATTGACAAGCACTACCAAGAGTATATAAGTATAAATACAAATTCAAGATTTTAGATTCAAACCTTAAGTTCAAATTCAATTCTTACTAAGGTTTCCAATTTTACCTTAGAATAAATATAAACCCAAGATATAGGGTTTTTATATTGAAAAAGATAGGGTTTCTTAAGAAGGAAAAATGGTTTCTATATGAACTATCTAGGGTTTGACAATTACTAGATACATTGAAAATTTCTAGACCTAGGGACCATACATGCAACTAGATTCTGAAATAACCTTAACAAATGACCATGTTATACATACCTCATGATTACATACCTTTGCCTTGAAGGATTGTTGTTCCATAGAGATATTTTCGTTTTCTTGCAAAGTTGGAGACATATCGTTAGAAGATTGAGACAAAAGGAACAAAAATAATACTTACTTGATTTTATGAGGTCTTAGAGGCTCCTTCTATAGGCTTGCACATTATACTCTTAATAGATTCTTCTCATTGCTTGTAGATTGTTATTTCTTGATTGATTTATTTGTAGACTTGAGATCATTCTTTAGCTAGGGCTTTCAAGATACTGATATAAGAATTTGAATTTTTATCAACCACTAATCATATACCTTTTGAATAGGCTTCTTTTTGTCAATTATTTCCAAAAAGAGGCTTCAAATGTGACTACTCAAACTTTACATCTATATATTATATTATATATATATATATATATATAAATCTAATTCTAGGTTTGTTTCACGTGTCTCACTGTATAGCATTAGTACAAGATTGTAATATTACTCCAAATATGGTTCAATATAGATATTCCAAAATATTCTGATGCCTAGGTTTATAGAAGGCATCTCGACTTCCTTTATGTATGATTGTATCTTCAAATCCAACCTTCTAACTAGACCTTCAAGTCCTTTAATTGCTTTGGTCTCTAGTCTTTTTCAATCAGAAACACTTTGCTAGTCAATAGGACTAATCCTAGTCCTTACAAATGGAGTTTCATCATCGAATAATATGCATAGGGTTTTGAAATTTTTAGGTCTCTCAGATGGTAGTAGAATTAAGACCCTTTGATATAAATTTTAAACCTTGTATAAAAGTATCAAAACCTTCCTTTCCTCATCAATATGTCCAGTCTTCAAAAAGCTATTTATTTATCCTTTCAGACTTCTGAAAGAGAGCCTTAATTATCTTCAAAACCCCTTGCTCAGGCCTACGACCTAGTCACTATGGAAAGGGCTAATAAAATGTGCCCATAATTTGTTCTCATTTATACTAGGAGCTCGGTCTTAGATAGTTTTCATTATTTTATTATTTTGAAACCATGTTAAGAAATCTAGGGAAACTTATAAAGTAAGTTCTTTAGCTCGATTTCTCTTATACTTTGACAAATTACTAGGATCATTATTTATATTCTTCATTATTATTATAATGTTCTTTTAATCATCAAGACAAATGCCAAATAAGAAAATCACAAAGATACCAGTGATAGGCACACAGCCAGGGAAAAACCCCTATGAAGGGGAAAACCCAGTCAACAATTTTCCTCTAGTAGAATCAAATCAAGTTGAGACAAACCAAGATTTTTTTGACCATTAAACAATATTTATTCAATCCTTCAAGTCAGGCTCTTATTAAGATAAGTCAAACTTTAAAAGTCAACACACATATGCTCCTTAGCCCTGTATTTTAGTTCCTCCAATATAGACTTGAACCTTTGGCTTCACCCTTTACAAGTACAATGTTCTGTTGTAGACTTCAATCCTTGTAATTTCATTGTATTTTCTAACCATGTACATAAACTACGTGCACACTAATTCTTAAAATATAAAAATATACAATGGTGAGAACATAAAACAAATATACATAGAGAATATCCCCTAGATCCAAAAACCAGGTCTACTAGATTAATTTTTCATTATATTTCTTTCAATGTTACAATAGATATACATACATGCCAAAGAATTCATAAACACCAATCCATTAATCATGGATTAGAACATAACCATAGTTCCCTTGACTAGATCTACAAAATACCATGGTCAGAAAACCAACATACCCAAAACCATGTGCAAAATCCATGCAAAACACCATGGGTAGGTCCGCCAACCATATTTGGGTCCGCGTGGAAAGAATATAATAAGCCCAACCTTCTCCCACTTGTTTTCTTTCCACATCGCTGGTCACAATAGAGTTTAGTCATTGGTCTAGGGCTATAATTCCCATTGTTTCTCTACACCAAGAAAACTTCTTAGTGTTCACAGAATTTGTCAATGCATCTACAACATTCTTCAAAATGTCCACCTTTACCAACAACACTTTTTTATCTTCAACCATATCTCTCAGAAAGTGATAATAAACATCAATGTGATTTGTCTTTAAATGATAAGCAGTGTTCTTTACTTAGAAAATTTCACTTTGGCTATCAGAATCTATCCTTATAGCTCATTGTACCAACCCTTTACTTGAACACAATATCTGCAACCAAACTACTTTCTTTCTTGCATGAGTGGATTCCATGTATTTAGCCTGTGTTGTTGAAAGTTCCACTACATACTGTATCTTGATCATTCAACTGATTCCTCCTCTAAATAGGTTAAACAGATACCTACTTGTAGATATTCTCTAATATAATTCTCCAGGCTAGTCTACATCAACAAAGCCATGTATGTCCAAAACTCTATCTAGTCCTAGCCTTCCCTGGTAGCATCAGCCATAATAACTAGTTCCACGCAAATACCTAAAAAAATGCTTCATTATTGTCCAATGCTCCTTCCCTGGTTTTGAAATAAACCTTCTCATTACTTCCACTACATGTGCAACGTATGGTATGGTATCAACCATTGCATACATCTAACTACCAACTACACTCACATAGGTAAGATGAGACATGTCCTCTTTCTCTTCTTTTGTCTTGAGACATTATTCAACGAATAACTTTACACCTATAGGAATATGAACCTTCATCGATTTTCTATCTTGCATATTGACCTCTACAATATTGTCTCAACATACTTCCTTTAATTTAACCATAGCTTCCTCTTTGCCCAATATTGTTTAATTTCCATGCAAAAAATATAGTTTGCAACACCAATATCCTTCATGTCCAATTTAGAGGACAATTGGGTTTTCAAATCATGGATAATTTCTTTGTCATTTCCAATCAACAACATATCATCCACATACAAGACCAAATAAATAACATGGTCACCAATTAATTTAAAATAAACACAGTGCTATGTTTTGCTCCTTGTGAAGCCAAGTCCCTGTATATATGTATCAAGTTTTTGATGCCACATCCTTGGTGACTATTTTAACCCATACAAATACTTTTCTAATCTGCTTACCAATTCTTTTTTACCCTTCACTTTAAAGCCTTGAGGTTACTTCATGTAGATCTCTTCTTTTAAATCCTCGTTAAGAGATGTTGTCTTCACATCCATTTGTTCTACCTCAAAATCAAAAGGAGGAACAATAAACATAATTAGTGATCAAACGGGAACTATTACCTCAAAATGGGTACTCGAGCCCAAAAATCCTAGAAAAACGTGAAAAAACAACCCAAAAATAAAAAGTGTTGATTCTGCATCACCATTTTTTTCGGAGACAATTTTCAATATTTAAAAAAAATAGTGAAAAACAATAAAATCCATTTTGCTTGGTGCAAAAAACACTTTGAAATTGAAAAGTATTGATGCTGGAATAACGTCCTTTTTTTCACGGTACATTTTCAACATTTTTTAATAATGACGTTAAAAATAAAATATCATGACTCTAAAAAACTTTAAATTTCCAACTATTTTCAAGCATGACATTAACGATAAAATATAACGTCTTTGAAAAGCCTTTAAATTCCAATGATTTTTAAGCATGACATTAAATTTAAAATATCACTTCTTTGAAAAACCTTAAAATTCCAACAATTTTCAAGCATGGTACTAAGAAAAATATTTATAACTATTTTCAACCATAACATTAAAGATAAAATGTCATGACTTCGAAAAACATTAAAATCTTAACAATTTTTCAACCATGGAATTAAAACCAAAGATTATGACTACAAAACAATCTTAAATTTTCAAAATATTTCAAGCATGACATTGTGGAAAATTTTTATGACTAAAGAAAAATTTAAAATGAAAACCTGAATGAAAGAGATATTATACCAAGAGTTTTTTTTTTTAAATGCTAAATGTATAATGTTTTTAAAATATTAGCCTAAGACAACTTGAAACATTGCAAAAAAAATTAAAAATCAACTATCAAAATCCATTGTATTGAAAACTTAAAGACCAACCACGAAATTAACACATTGTGGGGCAGGCTCGATTCATTATAATGAAAAATTTAAAATCAACTATCAAATTGCACTTAATGGGATGGGGTTGCTAGATAGGCATCAACACGGATCCTACAAAAGTAAGATATACATATATATATAATATATATATATATATATATATATATATATATATATATATATATATATATATCTGAGGCTTTGAAGTTTTCCAAAAGTGCCCTAATATGCCAGTTCAATGGTTTTTGGCCACGGCTAACAGCTCTCCACAATTGGATCTTGGAGGTATGGAAGCCTGTCATTTCTGATGAAATTAATGTCTACCAGTGTGCTAGGGGTTTCTTTATAGTAGATTTTGAAAATCCTGAAAGTAGACCATGTATTTTAGATTCTGGCCCTTGGTTTTGGGAAAAATCAGGCCTATTCATGAAGCCATGGAACCCATAATTCAATCCCCGAGCAACAGTCATAACCTCAACACCAATTTGGGTGAGATTGTCAAGCCTACCCTTGCATCTCTGGAATCTCTCCTTGCTAAAAGCCATTGGAAATGAAATTGGGAAATTTTACTGCAGGTGCCCAGAAATGGAGGAATATGCCAGAACCACCTATGCACACGTCTGTGTGGAAATGGACTTCAGCGCTGGATTCCCAGCTGAAATAAACCTAACAAGTAAAGACTATGTGTGGAAGCAGAAAATTGATTATGAAAGTGTCCTCTTCAGATGTCGATCCTGCTTTGAGACAGGCCATCTAGCCAAAAATTGCCCAAAAGCCTCTCGGAAAAATTCTGCTAGAAAAAACCACCACAGATGTACGTGGTGGGAAGGAGCACAAAAAGAACATTACACTGTCATCAAAGAAGAATACTCTAGAAAAAACTCTGAATCACAAGAAATCTGGCAAGAAAGAAATAACTCTCAAGACAAGCAAGGAGAAAGCCCCACCCAACAACAAAGAAGTGAACTCGACGACCCCTCAAGCATCAACAGTTATGAGGATTCGAATACCGCACAGAATAAATCTTCATTTAACAACAAAGCAAATCTCCTAGACCAAACTTCTTCGTCGACTCTCTCCAAAAGGATCAACACAATAGATCGCGAAGCTAAGACACCAATGTCCCAAGAACCAGAAGAGATGAAGGAGATGCAAGATAAAGGAAGTTGGAAGACCGTAGAGAAAAAGAGGAAAGCCATAACACCAATCTCGCCAAGAAAGACGAGGAGCGAGACAATTAAAAACTAAGAAAATTATAGGTCCGATAGACC
>APFE031569718.1:67116-80431 GCA_000404065.3 Pinus taeda
AATATATTTTTTATTTGATTTTTTGTCATGTTTTTTTTTTGTTATTTTTATGTTTTATCGCTAGCATGAAAATCACCAACATCCAAAACAAAAAATATCCACACTTAATTCATCATAAAATCTAAAGTGTAAAATTTAAGCGCTTTAAACAAAATGGGTTGATGCTCACCAACACTTTCAAAAATCAAGATGAAAATCACTAACAAAAAAATATGTTCACACTTGATACATAAAAAAAATTTGAAGTGTAAAAAATAAGCCCTCTAAAAAAATGTGTTGATCTTGCATCAACACTTTTCAAAATTAGCATGAAAGTCACTAACATTTAAAAAATTGTCTATACTTGATACATAAAAAATTTTAAAGTGGCAAAAATATGCTAAAAAAAGTGTATTATGAATCACCATTTTTCAAAATTGAGTGAATTTTTGCTACCTCAAAAAAATGGGTGGTAGGCCATTTTCTCGTTTGACCGGTAACTATCTTAATAGATCAAAGTAATTTAATACAAGATAGCTCGGAAACAGGAGAAAGAATATCACCAAATCAATTCCCTACACTCGGGAATAACCTTTTTTTTACCAACTAAGCTTTGTATTTCTCCACCTTGCATTTTTCATTCATCTTCTTCTTAAACACTGATTTGCTACCAATGGCTTTCCTTCCAACTAGCAACTCAACTAGATCCCAAGCCTCATTTTTCTCCGAAGATGCCATTTCTTCAACCATGGCCTCCTTCCAGAGTTTTCCATCCTCTATATCCACTACCTCCCTAAAAGTTCTGGGATCATCATCAGTAATAGATAAAGAAAAATTTGAACAAAAAGAAAATGGGCTATATCTCTTTGGTTGTCTTCTCTCTCAAATCAATCTCATCAAAACCAAATTGTGTGACTCTTCCTCTTCTACTCAGATGACTTCATGTTTAAAAAAATCATTCACTCCTCTAAATAACACATCTCGACTGTACACAACCTTCCTTATTTTTGGGTTCAAAGGATTAAAACCTTTTAAATCATCCTTATACCCAAGAAAGATGCACCTTTCATATTTTCTATCCAACTTGGTTCTTTTTTGCTTTAGAACATGTACATATGCATCAGAACCAAATACCCTCAAACGTGAAAGAGAGGGTTTCTGACTAGTCCATACCTCATGTGGAGTCTTATCGTCCAACATTGATGAAGGTCATATGATAACAAGGTAACATCCAATATCCACTGCCTCTACCCATAATTCCTACCCTAATCCAGCACCACTGAGGATGCTTCTTGTCTTTTCCATCAACGTCCTATTCATTCTTTCTACAACTCCATTTTTTTAAGGAGTGTATGGAATAGTCTTTTGTCGTGCTATACCACACTTCTTACAGAAATTTTCAAATTCCTTCTTGCAAAACTCTCCACCATTATCTATCCTCAACACCTTAATCTTCTTCTTTGTCTGATTTTCCATCAGAGCTTAAATTATATAATCTTTTCAAATATTTTAGATTTATTCCCGAGGAAATATATCCACATATTCCTCAAGATGTCATATATAAATGATGCATAGTACCTAGATTTACCCAAACATGGAACCGAAATCCATCCAAACACATCACTGTGAACAAGCTCTAATATCCCTTTCGCCCTCTTAATACCAAAGGGGAAACTGACATGATTATGCTTACCATATAGACAATGTTCACATAAATAGAAATACAGAGAGAAATTAGACATACCTTCTACCATACCATTACCATGCAGTATTTGAAGGCCCTTCTCTCCAATATGTTCAAGTCTTTGATGCCATGACATGGTGTTTTCTCCAGAGACCACTAGGTTTTCGGCTCCACTTTAAAGAACCATAGAACTGCTACACCAATCAATAATAGTGCTACATATAAGCTTGTACAAAGTTTCAA
This sequence comes from Pinus taeda, assembly GCA_000404065.3. Lineage (NCBI taxonomy): Eukaryota > Viridiplantae > Streptophyta > Pinopsida > Pinales > Pinaceae > Pinus > Pinus taeda. The sequence goes on from APFE031569718.1 coordinate 69,023, forward strand.
TCCAAACTCCCTACATCAATACCAGTGCTCCCAGAACCATCATGTAGGTATCTTTCTTGAACACCATTTTTACACCTACATCGTCTATATTGCTTACAAAAGTCAAAAGTCTGGCCAATGTAGGAATACATAGAACACAAGGAAGTGTTCTAACCCTTCCACCTTGCAAATTCAACTTGACCTTTCCATTCCCCATGATTCTGGACTCCCTATCATCCCCTAGGAAGACATCACCACCATCATATTTCTCATACTCACAAAACCACTCCCTATGGCGAGTGAAGTGAAAGGATACACCTGAGTCAATCAACCATGCCTCATGATCTGCATGTGTACTTGAAGAAGAAGACACATACACATCCCCACCTTCATCTAAGGTGGTTTTTTCCCCCATAGAAGGAGCATCATCAGGTCCCTTTACTTTCTCAAAAGTTTTAGATTTACAATCCTTTTTGTAGTGCCCTTCTTTTCTTAATTTCCAACATACCTTTACAAGTTTTCGTGGGGATTTAGATCTCCCTCTAGATGCATATCTCCCACTTGACGACTTATTTCTATTTTTGTTCTGAGACCGTCCTCTTACAGATAAGGCATATCCATTCTAAATCTCCATATTTTTCTGTCTCATCTCCTCTAACAATAAGGATGAGACTATTTCTTCAAAATTCAAGGTAGTTATATTGCTACCTATAGCAACAACTAGACTATCCCATAAATCTGAGAACACAACAAACAAATGCACTTATCTTCATGTAAATTTTTAATATCAACAAATAAAAACTAGATCACCATAATATTAAAGGCATTCAGATGATCTATCATTGAGTCTCCATCCTTCCTTATCATGTTATACAACATTTTCCACAGAAACAGTTTGTTCACTAGATACTTAGATGATACAAAATCCTTAACTGGTCCAACAGATCCTTTGTTGTAGCTTCTTTTGAAACATTCAACAATATTGAATCTAAGATACACAACCATATTGTGCTCTTTTCCTTCCAATCCAACTTCACTGAGTCTTTTGCAGACATTGTCTTTGGTTTAGTACTTAGATCTACCACAATCCACTAATCTTTATCGACCAATAGATCCTCCATCATGAGCTTCCACAACTCAAAACCTTGTATATCGAATTTTTTGATCTCTTTCTTTCCACTATTTGCTATCTCCTTTCATCACAATAATAAATCCCGTAGATCTCCCATTGAAACATGGTCTGCCATAAGCCCAAGAAAAAACCCTCAGCAACAAAGGTGTCCCATTAAAGCTGAAATAGCTCTAAAACCAAATTTAGGCTTTAACCCTACACATAAATTACCTAGACACAAATTCTTAAAACAAAAAAATATACAATGATGAGAACATAAAATAAATATACATAGATTTTCCCTAGATCCCAATACCAAGATTACTAGATTGTTTTCTTATTATATTCCTTTCAATGTTACAACGCGTATATATAGATGCTTAAAAATTCGTAAACCCCAATCCATTAATCTTGGATTAGAACATAATTATTGTTCCCTTGATTGAATCTACAAAATACCATGGGAATAAAACCATCATGCCCAAAACCATGTGCAAAAAAAATGCACAAAACCATGGGTAGGTCTGCCCACCATTTTTGGGTCTACGAATTGAACCCATGACACATGGAAATAATGTAACACACACCCAACATTCGTTGTCCTATTGCAGACTTCAATCCCTGCAATTTGGATGACTTGTTGCATATCCAAACTGTATTTTTTATCTAAACTAGGTCGAGTTCACTTTGTTATATATAGTTTTTTAATCTATTCTATTGGGGCTGACATGAATGGTAGGAGAGGCCGACTTGATAGAGGTCACAACTCACTTGATGGACAAGGATAAGACATAATTTTTTGACATGTAATTTTTTCTTCCTTTAACACAATGAGCCCAAGAAAGGTCTCTTACATAACAAATTTGACTCAACAAAAAATCCTAGATCACTCAATGGGTGCTTTGACCTATTTACCATTAACCTAAGCATTAAACCCGTGATTTAATAAGTCAATTTACGTTACAATAAAAAAATCAATTTTCTATATTTTGAGAAATATACTTATGAAGACTGGCACTAGTTACATTCTTCAACAATCCCCATGTGCATTCCTCTGATGATGACCTCAATAGCACTAGGAATCATCTTTTATGTTTGTATATTTTAAGAATATTATGTCTTCTAACCAAAAGTTTGATGCTTAAACTATAATTTTTTTCACTTATTAGTTTTAATGGGGTTCATCTCTTCTATTATAGGATGGATATGGTGTTGTATAGAATTTGGGTTTCTTGGTAACTAGATACTTTCTAGTTGTAAAAAGTTTTTATTTTGAATGTGTGAGTGTTAATTTCAATATTTTTTGGTAAACTGGATAGTGGGTGCTTTAGATGGATTTCTACCACTAGGTGACCAAAGTTCATTCTATCCACCACAATCTAATCACGTTGAGCCACAAGGACATATGAATAGGATGTATTTTGAAGCCAAACCAAATTTTTTCTTGGCTACTTGTTGTGATGTTGCAGTTCTTGTATTGGAAAATTCACATGATCTTGATCAAGTATTATCATCAATTGAATTACTTTATTTGATGCTTGTTGAAGGATTTGTTGGTCTAATAATTGATGGTTAATAACTATCTTGATCCCCTAGTGTGATGAATCTTTTTATCGGCAATGGATATAAGGTCAAGGATCAAGCTAGCTTCCCAACATTTTCTTTGGTTAACAATACCACCAAACACACTATGTAAACGAGGATAAGGAATGGGACTAGGTAATTATTTCTCTCCATTTTTCTATTAGTTTCATTATTCAATGTAGCCTCTCATCTGAATATTTAGTGAAGTCACATGGTTTAGTATAGCTTCACCTTCATATGTAGATAATTCTCATTCATTGCAATTCCATCAAGCATAACTTAGGATTTCAGATTATAAGGGTCTGAGGCATTAGACTTAAAAGGGTTGCATCAAACCTATCCAATTGAATTTTACAATGGTGGTCCCCTAATCCTTAGTTTTCGTTGAACGACACTGACCCAATTGGAATATTATAATCATGACAAGGTAGAGGAGTCTATTCTATTGACCTTAAGTGTAGATTTTGGAAATGGGTATCAATGCCCAAGGCCTATTAATAACATTCATCTTAATATGTATGAAAAATTTGTAGATCGCCATGTTGGAGGAATGCATGATGGAAAATAACTCATCCTCATTTAGTAGAGGAATTAAAAAAACGAGAAATGGAGGCTCCATCCCATCCATTGTAAGTAATATAACAATGAAAAGTTGTCATTCAAGGTCTTTATTAAAATACATCATCATATATAAGTTTATTAATATAATGAGTTGGTCAATTCAAATGTAATAAAATTCCATGAAATTTTATATTATCAATCCATGTTTGTAAACTTGTGAAGTGTAATGCAAAATATATGGTAGGAATTGGCTTCTAATTTGATATAAAAATTGACTTTGAAAATACTATGCTAGTTTATGAAAAAAACTGACTATATCACTCAATATAGTCATGGTTCTAAAACATTTATAGATGCTCATAACCATGTAGATTATTCTAATGATTTTAACAACAAACTTCTTTAAATATTTGAGTTATAATTGTTTGTATATTTTAAAGTTATGACTTTTATTCAATTGGAAGTTTCGTATGATTATCCTTCATTATATTGACACATAAGCAATCAAAATTACATTGTTGCCTCAAATTAAATCACTATGAAAGAAATAAATCTTTGTGATAACTTTTAATCATTTATCCTCTTACTCCAAAACTTATTATAAAATCTTTTAAACTATATGAACTATAACCAATGAAATTAGAACTTGTAAATTGAGAAGACCATAACCTAGAAATAAACAAACTGAATACTGTGTTCCAAAGAGAAAATACACTATGCTATGAACATTAAAAAAATCGTTTAGACAAGAAGAAACATGTGTCTTGGCACAGGGGCCCTCCTAGTTGGGTCTCACATGATGGAGTAACTTAGAACTTGACTACTAACTCAAATCACAAGAAGATTCACACATAATAATTGTATAACTCAATTGGATTGAGGCCTATATTAAAAGTAGAGAGTACATATAATAAAACTTAAATCCTACCTTACTATATCTTATAAGAAAAACTACAATATTTATAATTTTTTAAAACAACAATGGTCTTCAAAATCCTATTACTATAATTCATAATGGGATAATGATAGCTCGTAGTTTTGATGTTACAATTTAGAACAAGATAGTGATGGCTGAGAGTTATAATGTTGTAGAAGAAGGTATGAGTCTCAAATTCATGTTGTGTAATGATGTATGGATCTTAGATATACCAATGTTGACCAATGTAAGCATGAATCTCATTCTCCATTCTTCGCACTTGATCCTATGCCACAATGATATGATGCTTGCAACAATGTCTTGTCATGAGTCCATGGTGCTCTACCATGATGGTTTGCGAATTTGTGATACATTGTTTGTCTTCTTGATTTGTTGATTGAGGCATTGACTAAGTTGTAGGGATGACATGATTTCCTTTTGTGTTTGCATGATAGGTGGATAACCATATTGATACATTTTTTCACATTCTTTATATTCTTTAATTTTGTTGAGCTGGTCTTGAAGTATGTCAACTTACAGTTTTTCCCCTAAATTAGAGATTGGCTATAGATTATTTCAAATCCTACAAATTTTACACTTTGTCTTGTATTTATTATGAAAACATATAAAAAAATAGAAAAATGGGCACATTACCTTTAAAATTACTTGCTTTTAACCTTTCTATATCTCATACTATTTATATGTATGGATGATGGAAAAAATATGAAAAACGATGGTTATGATGGCTTCCTACAAGGGTAAAATGGTCAAAACAAGGTCAGCAAAGTGACAAAAAGAGCTAATTATTTGACCTCATCATGCACCCACACTAAATATCCTTCATGTCATCATGCACTAAAAAATTGAAAAATTCGGTATCTCTCCTTATCAAAACACAGTTTTAGAGGCTTGGATAAGGATATCTAGGTTACTTTGAAGTCTCCTATTTTTCATAGAAATAGGCCACCTTAGTTTATTTATTATGATTTTGGCCTTCAAATTCTTGATTTGAGAATGTAATTCCCTATTGGCTTTCCTAATTTTAAAATTCTTGTTATGCCATTAGTACAACCTTTTGAACATCTTCTGATTTTATCTCTTGAGAGTTTAATTCTCATTCTTAATGTGTCTTTCCAAGAATTATACTTCTATAATTTCTTGTTTCAATTCTTTTATTGTATCTTTTTCCTCAAATACATCAAATGGTGGATCTTATGTAGGAGTTGGATGATGTGTTGGAGATGCAAATAAAATATAATCAACGAAATAAGTAAAGAATTGTTGTACTTTTTCTTGTTGTGCTTCTTTTTCCAAAGAATCAATATACTCATAAACTTGTTATTGGACTTTGTTAATTTTCGGTCTTCCTTTTATCTATTCTAGTAGTGATGTTGATGATACATTAGTGAATAACCTTGATACTTATATACTGACCTTTGTTTCCACAAGAGCGGAAAAGTTTGCTTCATTATCAATTATGAGCTCATCACTTGATTTTTTCCCTTTCTCATGTTGTGAGTAACTCTATCATACTTCTCTTTCATTTCAATGTTGGTCCTCTTAGAATTATTCTCTTTGTGCTCCTCTTTAATGATATTTCCTTTGTAACTAAATCATGTCTTATTTTTACAATAAGGATTTCATCAATTTTCATTACTGGAAATTTCTTCTCCCTTTTGGTGCAATTCATATTCAACAAAAAATTAACAATGACCAAATGATATAAACTTCTATTAGTATTTCCTAAATTCCTTTGAATGTTAAATGCCATCTCTTTAAGACTATTGAGAAGCTAACTTGCATAATTGATTTCTCGGACTTTTTGAAAATGCATCAAAATGTGAATATGATAAAAGAATACCATTCCATACCTCACTTTGCATGTGATGAACTTTTGAAGGGTGAAGGGGAGGTTTCTCCATTTCTTCTTTGAATGTTTATACAAGAATAAATTTTGCCTAGTTTATCACCTCTATCTCGAGATTTATGAGAATCATATTCCATAAATCATCTTTAAATATTCTAAATTTGAACAAACTTTCACCAGTGTTTGGTACTTCAATTACTTACATAAGGAAATACTTTGTGATGTTTACCTTCATATCCCCAATTTGAGATTATATTCCATCAAACACATACGCAAATGTGCAAGTTACTTCAACATCATGCCCTTGAAATTTATCAAATAATTTAAGAAATCCCATCTTATGTAATTACCTTTTGAATTTGGTATAGGATTTTCAGAAATTCTTAGAAACTGGTTCAGATCTTATAATTATACCCATGTTTCATGGTCAAGAAAATTTGAGTTTTAAGATATCACTCTTAGTATCTTTCTATGTTAGGGTGGCGAAACGATAATAAGGATGAATAATGGAGTGTTAGGTAGAGTGCATGAAACTGAGAAGGTGGAAAATGATTGTTGAATGTTGGAAGTGGAAATAATAATGGATAACTCATTCAATCCCCCATAATTATCATGCTTAAATCATTGATGAAATTGATTAGGATGATTTCATAATTGATATTCGAGATTGTGTTTTATCACATGATATGTGGTAATTGGATATGGTAAATCAAGTGATTATGGAATGAATGATATAATTTATTGATAAGGAAGACCTTTTGAATTGTTCCTCCTTGACATTGGGTTAATACAAATATATGTCCATTGATCCTATGTTTTATAGTTCCTTCAATAAAAACAAGCAAAATTTTACCTTTTATTACCTTTACCAAATCAAACAATTCCTTAATTTGAGCTCTTATTATAATGGGTCTGTGTTGTTGCAGCCAAGATTTTGAACTTACTGTTTGTGTGTTGATGAATGTTGAAACTGTCATTGATGCCCTTAATGATTGATAGATATAGTATGTTAAAAATACCTATTTCCTTTCAAGAATCATGGCTACTGAAAAATTCTACTATAGCATATTCGCAAATCTAATAAGATTTCTATATGCATCACCATGCATCGATTCCTAATCTAAAATGTTGAATGTGAATTGGAAAAAAACTCTTTGTTGTCATTGCCGCACTTATTGTCCTTGTATTTGGAGAAAAAAAAGTTCTACATACTAGAAATGTAGATCACAAGAACTCAAAATTTTCATGAAAAACTAAAGGATAATCTTAACCACCAAGATTAGATTGTTCAATTAGGATTCTATGATAGTTATGTTAGTAACTTGGTTTTCACACTCTCTCTCCCTCTCTCTCTCCTCTCTCTCGCTAATATTAATTATATATATATATAGTATATATAAGCGAGAGAGAGGAGAAGAGTTGGTGGGAAGGAGAATGATTCATTTTTTCACCAACTCCATCTCTTAATATTGTAACAAATTTTGAAAAAAATCTTCACTTTATAGGGGCTTTTGATATAATTTTAATCTATACATATTAATAAGAAAAAGGAATTCCCTTTTCATCCATAGTCTTCACTTTAGTTGATCCATTTTCATAGACAAATTCTATTTCATATGGACCTAACCCACATGTTTAAAAATTTCCTTGGAAATATTTAAATTTGGAATCAAAGATAAGATCCTAATCACTTGGTTTAAATTTCTTCATTTTGATGAAATTTTCATTCCACTTTGTTCTTTGCTACTAGTTTATATTAATACTTTGAATGGCATCTTGTCTAATTCCACCTAGTTCATGTAACTATAATAACCTTTCTCTCTCTGCCTCTAAGAGATATAATCCCAATATTGTTGTTATGAAGGTCTCCATTTGAAACTCTATGAAAACCAAATATGTCTTTACATAAACAAGTTCATATAGTGTATGTCGAGTCGCACTCTTCCATGTAGTCTGGTATGCCTAGAGTGATTTTAGAAGCCTATATATCCAATCTTTGAGATGTAGATGAATTTTCTTCATTAGAACATCTTCAAGAACTTGGTTTTTCAAGTCAACTTTCTCATTGGCTTATAGATGATATGGAGTATAATTTTGATGCTTGATTTTATATTAACCTACAATCTTTTGGACAAGCTTGGAAGTGAATTGTGCAACTTGTTCTATAATAAATTTTCTTCGAACACCAATATGAGTGATTATCTCCAAAAGAAAACTTACAATATTATTTTAGTAGCATAAATTAAAAGTTTAACTTCTACTCATTTTGTTACAAAATTAGTACAAATAAGAAGATACCTTTTTTTTTTTTTATGGATTTTGGAGTGATTAGTCCTAAAAAATACAAAGTCCATTTTTGAAATTGTTTTACAAGTACCTAAGGTTGTAGAGGCATATCATATTCTTGAACTAGTTTCCCCATTCATTGTCAACTATTACATCTTATGAGATATTGTTTGGTATCCTTAAAACGAGTAGGCCAATAATATCCATAAGGAAGAACTATGTATACATTTCTCCTATTAGAAAAATGTTCTCCACATGGCTCATCATGGCAGGCTTTCAATATTTATGGTATTTCATCTTCTCTTACACACCATCTGATGATCAAATCAGGCCTTGTTTAGAAAAGTTCTCCATCTATCCAAGAATAAGGTGCACTGAATTTGATAGGCTTTTGTTTCTCTCTTGATGACAATTATTGCGGTAATTTTCCTATGGCCAAATAGTTAGCAATATTTGCATACCAAGGAGTTTTAGTAGAATTTGTGAAAAGATTATCATAAATATCATCATTTATAAGATTTTTGTATTCTCATTTTGGATTCAAGAAAGAAAATCAACAACTATATTTTCCTTTATAGTTTTATCCAATATAGTGATGTTAAATTCATGTAGCAACAAGAGCCATCTACTTATAGGGTTTTTAGTTAAATATATAATTGCATAATGATGAGTAGTAAGCATAATATATGTAATTTTATCAGTAAATTTCTCGATGTTTAGTGTTTAAATGATCCTAAGATAAGGTGGATCTATGTTAATTTGTGTGTATAAAGATTAAAAAAACATCCTATTAAGGTCCACTTAAACCAATTTGACTTGTGAAACATGTGTTAAGCTCCTTTTTAAATATAAGGAAACTAAAATTTGAGAGCTCAAACACCTTGATGTGCACACACAAAGAAGGCCTCTACACCCACTAGGTTTTGAAATTTAACTATTTACATGGTGATGCCTCATGCCAACCATTAATCCACATGTTCATGAAATAAATAATAAATAAATTACCTCATTTTCAATTTAATTCAATTCCAATAACTAATGTTTGTCTCAATGAAGATCATCATCATCAATATCATTAAAGAATCTCACATACACAAAACATTTCTATAGGCACTTCCTCACGTCCATTAATAACATTAAAGTAAAAAACATTATCAAATAACATATTTCTAACCCCAAGAGACCTAAGTGTATGTGACGTTGTGCTCTCCTTGGTTAATATGGTTGTGTAATGGCGAGTAAAACCACTTAATCCTTGGGGTTTCTATGTTTGCAAAATATATCATCCCACCCTCAATGGGTTTATCTACCAACCTAGATCCACCTTAACCCTGAATTTATCAAGCACTGAGAGGGATCAAATATCTTGAGGTGCAAACCTATTTTTTGAGTGCAAAATTTGAGTAAAGGTTTGCACCTTGTTAGGGTCCAACCCTAACCCCTTTATTTATGTAATAAACCCAATAGGGTTGAGTCATAGTCATAGTTAGTTAAAGAGTCAATAAAGCCCATATTAATAATTGTAAGTGGTTGAACCGCATTTAAGATAGGGACCACAATTAGTTGCAATGAAATATAATTAATAGATAAAGTGGTTAACCCATGTTATGCAAAGGACCACTAGTCATTAGGTTGTTGAAGGTCATTTAGCTATAAATAGTCGTAGTTAGAAGGGAAAGGTCATATAGTCTTATTTTGTAATCAAGCTCTTCTCTGCTAGAGGTTGTCCCCTAAAAGAGGCAAGTGAACATCACTTTTATGTTTGAATAATAAAATACTTGCTATTTTTCTCATTTTATTCTGTGTTCTAAGTTGTATTTCTTCACATATTTGGTATTATAGAATTTCTCACAGGTCAATAGCGTAACAAGTGGTATCAGAGCACTTTCCAGGGCCAATGGTACCTCCATTTTTGGCAAAACTGTTTTTAGGGTAGAGACATGTTTTGGCATCTTTAAACCACAGAATCTGTCATTGAGTGCATAAACCTGTGGATTTAGGGAGGCATGCTGTTAGGTCCCTATATTACTAGTGTAACCACTTATTGTTATTAGTACAACCCCCTTATTATATTGTTGTACCCATGTAGTCCCCATATTATTACTATTGTGCCCCATAGAAGTCCACTATTGTTATTATTGCACCCTTACATTATTATTGTTATGTCAGCTCTAATTATATTATGACCCCTTAGACTCCTATATATAGAAAGGAGGTCTTATTTGTATTCATCCAAGAATTGTTCATTTGTGTAATGTAAAGGAGGTTTCCCCCTCGAAGAGCCTGAATTCTAAGACATTTATCTCTCTTTTCTATCTTTTTGTGAGCTGGTTTCATAACATTTGGTATCAGAGCTTTGGATTCTACGGTTTTGCTACTCCAAATAGGTCATTGTGGAATTTTTACTATAATTCTTTTTTCCAATGTTTCAGAAGTGAAACAAAAAGCCCAATTGAGACGAAATCGCACTGAACCTTGGGTCCAAATTTCACATCTTTTTGCACAATATTTGTGGAGATATGTGATGAGCCCCAATTTTGGTACAATTTGGGCTCATTTTGGCCTATTTTACTTGCTCAAACCATTCATTTTTATTTGCTTATGCATGCATTTCTTAGTTTATTCATGTTGTTTGTAGGAAGAAGGTTAGACACTTTATCTACGTGACTAATGCATTATGATTCCAGGTTGTGGCATTAAAAAGGGAGCAAGAGACAACGAAAAAGGGGATAAGGAGATAATGAGGTGGCACTGCTAATTTTGTGGAGAGATGTCCATGGTCTTGGGACATTCCTCGTGATTCCCACCAAGAACTCCAAGCTCCAATCCATCTCCCCTCCGAGCTTAAGAAGCAACCAGCTATCCTACAGGAACAACAGTCATAAACTGTTCTACAGGAACAATAGTTATGACTGCCCTACAGGATCCGCAGTTAGACTCTAGTTGGACAGCCGAGCTCCTAAAATCAAGGGCACTTGGTGGATCATCGTTTTTGTATAAATATGAAGGCCTTAGCCTTAGATAGGTTGTTGAAACTCTCGTATTGCTATTGTAATTTTGGAGCACAGTTCAGTTTTCATTCCTTTTTGTAAGCCAATTTGGCAT
>APFE031569724.1:5863-16563 GCA_000404065.3 Pinus taeda
CCAGAGTATTTTTAGCAAGACTTCTAATTTATTTCTATCCAAGGTTTTGTGTGACCAAGACTCATGCCACCACTATTTTCCACCTGCAACAACTGTGCATGTACATTGCCACAGTTGTCGACCAAATCTTTCCACCATTTTTTTCCACCAGCAATAATTGTGCATGTACATTTCTACAGTTGTCAACCACCGCTTCAAAAATTTAAGTCTGAATCATAAATTTGCATTTAAGAAATAATCTACATAAAAATTTGCTGTAATTTTCTCTAGACTGCACTGTAGACAACCCACTTCGAGCTGCTGTTAGAGTATTTATTATGCATGAATGAAGGGAAAGCCTCGAAGCGGGAAACTAGGTCCCATTTATCCTTATAAGAGAGAATGACACAAGCAAGGTTTGAGTTAAATATATTGATAAAGAGATCAAGCAAGTGTGGAACCACCCTAGATGAATGGAAATAAGAAGGTTCACCCTAGAAAGAAAGAAGGAATTATAGAGGATATATATATGTATATGTGGCGCACTTGGGATATTTTCATATATAATGCAAGTTACTGCGACTATACCTTAATGGGACTTATTAGAATGCATATTCTTATAGTACCATCCTCAACACCATCGTTGGCATTACCATAAATTTATTACTACTTAAAAGATAGTTATGCTACTGTTGGTACTGGTTCGAGGTAAGCTATTGATGCTTATGGCTATCGACTTGGAACTAGGTATGTTGCTGCTAGCTTTGGATCTCACTTACTATCAGAATTTGGATATATATCTTGTTAAGATTATGTCTCTAGTTCCTTAGTTAGGGCTCACTACGTGCATTCTAGGGCTACCTACACAGTATTAGTTATCGCAGGTAAATAGTCGGTACAAGGGGATGGGGTTCGTAACATACCATCCATCCATACTAATGTTCTTCTACGTCTCTTCCGGGCCTAATGACCTTTCTCTGTCCACTCAATGAATTAATGTTCCTAGGTTTCAGGCATTTGAACATGGCTTATAGTGACTTACTGAAGTCCTTACCTTAGCTTGGGAAAGAAGAGAAGTGCTACAAAGAAGGATAGGTCATTATGAAATAAGAGGAGTGCAATACATCCTTACCTCTTTTACATGGCAATAAAATGGCGAGATTACATCAAACTCACAATTGATGGTTCAGTAAGTTGGTTGAGCATAAATTCCTTGAATGGGGATGTTGAAGTTGCATTTAATGATTGGAAACTAGGAAGGCATGACATCTATACAAGACATTGTGTCGCTGTTGTGCCTGACATTTACACCGTTAGTATCCAAATTATTTCACCATTCATATAAAAGTTATTTCAGGATTTTCCATCTATAAAAAAGGGAAAAAATATTTACAGTTATTTCTCTTCTAGGCAGTATTGACAATCGTCAATCTGGAGGCTAAACTTTTGAATTCAAGATATAACACAGTCAAGAGTACCAACATCACCCTTTCCAATAACAATTTGAATGCGTTGCTTGAAGCCTTGCATGCCAAGGTTATTTCTTATGGTTTTGCTACTGACGAGAAAGTAATAGGTGCAGATCCAGTGTATGGCCTCACGTAGTGTAGAAAGGATAAAACCTTCTCCAGTTTCTTCAAATGTATTACCATTGCAGAGAATGAAATTCGTAACTTCTTCAATGTATCTGACGAGAAAGTCATCTATGATGGTTGTTTCTAGTGATATGAGAGTAACAATTTCTATGCCCAAGCCATAGGCCCTGGTAACACAGTTCTACGGTGCCACTAACGCCAATGACGATAATAATCATTCCTCTGAAATGGCCCAAAATTTGATAGGATATCTAAGAACGGAAACTCCCAAATATGGTGGCCTTTTTGTTGCGCATATGAGTGGAGGACCATCAAATAGTACCATATATGCTCTTGTTTCTTTCCTATGCTGTATTAATGAATCAGGGTGCAGTGGATGTCTGGGTGCAGTACAAGGAAACTGTGTATCTTCAACCACTGATTTTACCATGGATGTCTGGGTACAGTCCAAGGAAACTGTGTATCTTCAACCACTGATTTTACCATGGATGTCTGGGTACAGTCCAAGGAAACTGTGTATCTTCAACCACTGATTTCACCCTCTCAAGATAGAACATACCTTGACGCAACAACTATGACAAAAGAGCAGTCAGATGTTTCATATAGCCAACTTCTTGTCCATGCACAATGGACAATTGTTGCTCATCAAACTTGTGTCTTCTAATAATGCATAAGAAGTTTAGTGGCGGAGTTGTGGTGGGGCTAGTGGTTACAAATAATAAAAGCCAAATGAATCATTTCAATGTAAATTCAAATGTGCATCAAAATATAATGTGGGATTTTTTTGAGATGACGATTATGAAGATTAAGCTTCCGATAGATATAGACCCCTTTCCAAATCGAGACCCAAAAGTAAATACAATAGCATAGCTAAAATAAAATCCAAAATTATATCCAGTTTAAGTAGTTTATTATGATTATGATCTTGATATTTATACTTAAGTAGCAGAGCCCATTACCTAAATTATATCGGAGTTCGTAGTTCATGCCTGATAGATGGGATGATATTATGGGCGCCCGGACTGGTGGTTATATGTTAATGGGTAGACATGTAGTGGTGGTGGATCTAACTATGTCGTAGCATTTACAATAAGACCAAATTAGACGCATCAAAAGTTTAGATCCATACTAGTACCATGCTGGGTCTTGCGGTGAAAGCTCAAGGTAGGGTGGATATCGCTCTATGAAGAAAGCACCGCTCAATGGGGGCAAGATTAATAATGAAATGACATGAACCTCAAGCGAACACATATTATTCGAATTCGAGGACAACCCTCTAATTATGTCGGAAGGTGTGACATTAATAAGTACTTGAACCACTTAATTATATTGGAAGGTGTGAAATTAGTAAGTATTTGAACAATTAAAATTATTTTAGCAAATGATTTTTTCGGTATTGGAAATGGTTTAGTGGTTTCAAGGGAAATTTCAAGGATGGAAAATTATCTTGAAGTTTAAAAATATTCACGAATTTCACTAGTGCTTAATATATGAACTATAAAATGTTTATTTATGTATTTGTAAAATTATTCAAATTGTAAAAAAAATTATATTGTAAATTCTAATGAATCATTTTTATAAAAAAGGAAATTGGAAAATATTTTTTTAAATAAATCATATAAAATTAAGTTTTAACCCACTTGCAAATATTAACTCTTAATATTTTCCATAATTAGTTCATAACTATAAGTTCTGAGGCATAAGTTTCCCAAGTAAGAAAGCCCCTACGAAGAACCCAAAAGAGGGTTGAGTGTAGTTCCCAAGAGGTGGATGGTGTTCCCAAGCAAGAATGAAAGGAAAGTCCCGAGGTAGAGATAATAGCCAAACCATCAAAAGGTTATAGCTAGATACGGTTAGGGAACTTCTTGCTTGATCGGATGAGGCGAGGGACGGTGTCCCACTTCTTCAATACCTTTGAGCATCAATTCCTCCTTTATTTCGAAATCCCAATATTTCCACTTCATATTTAATAGTGGCTATCATACATGTTTTCCTAGATTGAATATCTTGAAATTATTTTCAAACTCAGCAAGGACTACTGCAAACCTTGTTTAAAATGTTATTGATGCATACCTTGAATATTTAAAATATGGTTGCTAGTTTGTATTTAACATTATGCATGGAAATTTAGTAATATATATAGTTTGCATTTAATCATTAAAGTTTACCGAGTTTACTTTTTTGAAATCTAAATCAATATCCGAAATACAAAGGTTAAATCAAAATTTATAATAAAAAAGTTAAAATAAAATGTAAAAAAAGGAAAAGATAATAAATTGTTTTAATTCTATTTTTTTATTAATTTTAATAATGGTTTTGATTTTTCTTTTTCACTAATTTTAATATTCCATTTAAATAAGATAAATAGTAAATTATAATCATATTAAGTAAACGTATAAACATAAACACGAATAAATGCTATTAAATTACGAGTAAACATTCCAAAAGATACTCACATCATTAACTATGGAATATAAAATTGAATTAATTCTTGACTACCAAATTAAGTTGTGTAGACGCCACGTAATTAAGCTCACCCAACTAAAAACTCAATGACTCAATGACTTAATTCAACTTAAACATCTTGTCGAGAGTAATTAGGAAGCATGGGAAAGTTACGAGTTATTCTCCGAAGCAACACCGAACTGTCCATCAAATAGTGAAGCTTGTGAGCAGTTAAGCACTTTTTGTGCTTTTAAAACGTGTAAAATCGTAAATCTTGCATAACCAGTAATGCCAAATACATGGTTGTCACCTCATGAACTTGTGTTGAATTTACTGCATATAGTTTGGTTCTGAATCTTGCATAACAAGTAATGTAAAACAAATGATGGTCGGCTTATAACTTGTTTTGAATTTACTGCATATGGTTGATAAGAGGCAAAATTCAACACGCTGTCCAGCGGCAAGATTGTGGGAAAAGACCAGAAGTATTGTGTACATTGTTAGAGCTTGTGCACCTAACTTGCCATATATACTAAATGCCAGGGAAAGAGTTTCTTAAGTTTTGAAACTTTCAAAATTTTAATCATTAGGATTGCATGACTTATGTTTCACCAATATGTCATTCGACACTAGTTTGTCATTTTTTTTTAATGAAGAGATTAGTGTTCATTGTATTATGGAATGGGTAAGAATTGCTTATTAGAATTAATCTTAGTTACGTCATAAGGTGTTCGTTTCGAAAAGAAGTCTCTCCCATGCTACATGTGTTGTTGTGAGACGTTGATTTTGATGTTAAACGATTCAAATAACCTCTGCCATTGGATTGAAAAGTACATGTATTTTCAGTTACAATTCGGTAGGAGCATCTTGCTCTCATTTGGGAGCCTCACATTGTTTATTTGTGGTGTCCTTCAAAACCAGTCGACCTAACCCTCGCTTCAGTCTCTCATCCCGAGTGTTTGTGATGGGAGGGTTTCACTCTGCAACTCCATCTATCAACAATAAGCTCGTCAGTGCTCCAATGACCTCTTCTTATTGGGATTATAGGGTATTTGCGACTGCCTTGACGCCACATCCACTCAGCGACTGATACTTTGCTCCATCATTTGTTCTCAGGTACAATTTCTGCGTTAATAAGGTTTTCCTTTCAATGGTTAGAAGCGGCAGTTTCCTAGGATTTTCCTTTCTGCTTCACAGGCTTGGAGGCAGCTGGGGTTTATTTCCTTTACTAGGTAATTTTTCAAATGAACCCTCGATAATAGTCACATAGTTCCTACAAAATTCTCTTGACTAATAGTTCAATTATATAAATTGTCACTTTCAACCACTTATTTCTTGATTCTAGGCACACACTTGCTATCGAGTTTACCAAAAACATGTTCTATCAATAACAGGGCATTGTATTCCTAATATTAGTCACAGTCTATGGTTAAATGAACAGTGTACAACATACATGAGATAATGAAACTTATAGCAATGAAAATGTCAATGGAACAAGGATCTCTCCAAGTAAGAAAAGCTTGAATTCTCCCCCCTTGCGTATCAAAATCACCCAATACAGTCTGTATCCTTGCAACCAAAATCCTTAATCGATCATATCTTGTTATAACAATTTTAGAAGCCTCAGAGATCGGTAATGGATCAAATTCCTCATCAAGTTCATCGTGATCAACGACATTTACATGGGAAATTCGTGTATCCATGTGCAGTGGCATCCTAGGCCAAAACCTATAGGGCCATTCACCAATGAGAAAAATGTAGCAGACAATTGCTGGTACAGTGAGTTCTGGGTAGCAAATGAGGACAAGGAAGCATAATGCACTAAAATTATGATAATGGGATTCCTCCACTGACATATATCATCAACCCATTTAGAAACAAATGCAACTCCATTGAGAACATTCATAATTCTGAACCAATTAGCCTTACTTCTCCTCTTGCTCCACATATTAGACTCTGCATCCAACATATATTTCACTAATTCCTGCCTTAAAGGTGGCTGAGCATGAGCTTATCTCAATCCAACAATATTCATTGTTGTGTTTCTTAACATGTCCTGCTAACTTATGCTCAAGGGATGCAAATAATTCATCTTACGAAGCAATGGCTGAGAGTAAATATGAATAACATCAAGCAAAGAAGAGCTGGAAAAAAGCATTGCGAGTTCAATTTCTCCCTTTTTTTCACACTATTAAGTTGAAGAACCAACAATGGATAGGAATTTCTATAAAATCGATTTCTTTCCAGTGTTTAAATGTGAATCGACACTTTTCCAATGAGAACATCTTTGAGTGACAAAGAATTCTTATCTGAGTTGTTCATGTAGATGCGCCAATTATAAAAGGCCCCTAAGGTTAGAACAGTGCACGGGTCATAAAATTCCCATATGTATTGCTCATTCCAGCTTGGGTCAAATCTATCAATAATTTTTCTCCTTCTAACCCATTTTTACCCATAATTTGTTACACAGTAGGCATTTGTTGTACCTCTTCCTCCTTTGGTTTTCATACATAACATGTTTTTGGCTCCCAAAATTCCCAATTCAAGCACACCTATAGTTGGTTTCCATAAATGTTTAGCAATTGGCCTTAAATCACTGCTTAAATGGGAAACCTCATCCATTACATGATATCCCCGATCAAAAGACAAGCGTAGATGAATTCTTCCATGATACTTAACATTTGGTTTTCCATTTACCTTTTCTCCATTGAACCACCTTGAGCTTACCATACAGTAATCTAGTCTCCTTTCAATTGGATTTAGTGCAACTCTGGTTTGGCCTAAGTCCTCCACATCCTTGTTACCACCATTACTAGGTCGAACCTCAACCAATAACATAAGTTGTTCCTTAAATATTTCAATTGCAACAAAGATCAAATCTTCATTCCAAAATCAGATTGACAAGGTTCAGGAATTAGAAGTTCTAGTCCTCAAAACCTATATACCCAACTGCACCCTCACTTTGAGCTCAGGAAAATTTATCTTTTTAGGAATCTCAAGTCTTGGGCTTCAATTACATTGACCCTTAGATACAATAATTTGGGGATAAATGTACTTTTGATCTTGTATTCCTAATACCTTCTGTATTAGATTGCCAAGCCTTTGGGAATGTTTCATTTGCCTATGTTCCCATCCAAACTGCAAGCATAATATCACCTTTGACTCTACCATCACCTTCCAACCGAAGCCATGAAGGTGCTAAAGCGCTGTCTGGAGGAACTCTTGTTTGAACCTCCAAGAGATCAAAGCAGACTCCCCCAAGGAAGTCATCCCATGAATTTCTTCCACCCCATACAAAAATATCCATGGTAGGAGCTGATTGAAGTTTGTCTTTGCCAAAGGCAAACATATGATCCCATTTAGGATATGTGGTGTTATGAAATTTTCGTGTTCGAACAATTTCGTCTCCCACGCCAAAGGGCTGTCTGGAAGAACTCTTGTTGGAACCTCCAAGAGATCAAAGCAGACTCCCCCAAAGAAGTCATCCCATGAATTTCTTCCATCCCATACAAAAATCTCCATGGTAGGAGCTGATTGATTTTTGTCTTTGCCAAAGGCAAAGATATGATCCCATTCAGGATATGCGGTGTTATGAAATTTTCGTGTTCGAACAATTTCGTCTCCCACCCTCATTTTTACAAATAGATCACTTACATACCCTATAACAAGCCAAATATTTCAGAACCAAAATTAAACTTACCAAACTATGAACTATTCGACAAGTGTTTTTGAGAATGGAAACTCACACATTATACCTAAGATTCTAAGAAACAAATGCATAGGGACAATAATCTAGTCAACTTTCTTAGCCCTATGGAGTCCTTACCATGCCACAATTCTTACCAACATAATGAACATCATTGCATCTCTAAAGAATATCAAGCCAAGAAAATACCTATAATTTAACTATTTGGGAACAAGAGTTTGAATCATTCAGCATGAACTGTGTTGACTAAGAATATTATTTTCTTAAAAACTAAACAATGAGAAACCCCCTAAGCTAGAAAATTCCATCTCTGAAAATTTACCCATGTTCATAGATTTGAAATATTGTCTTAAAGTGACTAATCTGGTGTCCTATGGAGTTCAAAATTCATCGCTAATTTGGACACTAACTACAGTCTATTACAATTAACTTGAATACTCCTTGCAACCTAAATTTAATTTTCTAAAGAATGTTGAATATCATGAATAGAGGAACCATCCTAGCATACGATATTTCTCTATGCATGGATGAATTTTTTTATTACAATATAGTGTGAAAATAAATCTCAAAATAGAGCATTACCTGTAGAATTTCTGGATGGAAGTGCTCTTGCCTTCACAATTCTTACAAAAAGACATGCCATTTTCTCAACCAAATAATAAGTATGCCTCTCATTATGGCCTGGATAAGAATTGTCCAAATCCTTCATGAGATATTTTGTAGTTATGATTGAGGGCTGGGCTATGGTTGGTCTCTCCAAATGATGCATTGCTACCACTGCTAGGTGATCCACCTTTTCTACTTCTTCTAGCTTCGTGGATGTTTCAATAGTCTTATCTTCTGTAGGAGGAGGTGATTCAGCTTGTGGTGATTTTTCTGGTGGAGCTTCCTAGGGAACTTATCCTTTCCCAAAAAATGATAACGTTTACTCATAGTTCTTTTCTTATCATTTCAAACCTTGATTTCCAGTTCCTCATGAATCATTATTGATGTATCACTTACAGTAAACTCCAATTTCTCATTCCAAGTAGGATTTAGATCCTTATAGTCTGTCTTTGTATGCTTGCACTTTCCACAAAAATCAACCTTCACAAATGGACTTGTTGATCCCTCTGCATCCTTTGGCATGAGGTTCTTTGCATCTCGCACCTCCACAATTACTTTTTTTGTCGTCATTCTTATAGGGCACACTTACCTCTATGATAAAAGCAAAGGGTTATACATTAACAGAGCAGGATTTGCTACAATTACTCTTCTATACCAATCTCAATTCTTCTTTAGTCCTATGTACCTTTGCAAATTTTTCCTAGAAAATTATAAAATGAAGTCTGAAATAAACTGTGGAAAGAATGCCCATAAAAAAAGTCCTACCAAAACTAAAATACACAAGTCTTCTCTTAGAAATCTCAAAAACACCCAAATTAGCTTACTAGGGATAATCAATCATAACAAACTAGATAACCTAAAATACTATGTATTAATAGTTCAATTATATAATTTGTCACCTTCAACCACTTATTTGTTGATTGTAGGCACACACTTGCTATCGAGTGTGCCAGAAACATGTTGAATGAATAATAGGGCACTATGTTCCTAATACTAGTCACAATCTATGGTTAAATGCACCAGGAAACCACTATGTGAATAATCAAGCATTTATATCCTGGTCTAGGATCGAAAATTATTGTCATGTGAACCATCAATATCCGAAATGAATAAATGTCAGTAATACCCTTCTCAATTCTCTTGAAGGGAATTTAATTCGTGGATAAATTGTTGCTTTCAGGCAAAATTTTCATATATTTATAACTAGATTTTGTCGGATTTGACTCATCGGAATGAATCTCATAGGACCCTGATTGAGATATATTTAACAAACCCTGTGACATCCATAAATGTATCCTAGAGAGGATTGTTGAGCATGCTTTAAGGATGACACCAAGGATCCTCAAAATGATCTTATGAGGCCTTTTAATGGATAAACCAAAAGCTTCCTCACTTCACCTACTCTCACCCACCATGAATTTATCTTCTTTTGATTTTGCCTACAACTTGATCCTTCTTCTTTCTGGGCCTCTTTCACTTGCTCCTAGTTTTTCATCTTGTGAGAGGATCCTGAGTATTTTAATCTAGCTGGTCACGACCGATGAAATAGAGGAAACAAAACCAAGGATGTTGAAACCATTAATGATGAAGATTATCCAAAGGAGGAGCAAGAATGAGAAAACGAGATTTAAAAGAAATTTTTTACTACTTTTGAATTATGTGCTGAGAAATTTCCCATTTTCTACCTTGCTTTACCTATTCTTCTTACACATACCAATCATGAGTTGAGTGTTTGGAATGATAATTCCATTTTTTGTAGTGTATTATTTCCTGCAACTAACTATAAACACACTTAACACAGTCCAGCCATAAATAATACATGTAAAAAATATAAGTCAAGAAAATGCAAGTAGACTGTATATTCACATATACAACTAGTCAAAGCAACCACATGTCTTTGTAGATTGTTTACAAAGAAATTAAATGCAGCTTAACATTGAATCCAAATTTTATTATCAAAAGTGTTCCATCATCATTATTCATCTATGATCTTCCTTATGTGTTTCCTTTGCAACATGATGTGGTGCAAATGAATAATAACTTTTAATACAAATTTTAAGTATTAAGAAGAGATATCCTCTAGGAGCCCAGTGATTTCCTGCACAACCTCATTATTTATAATCATCTCGTAGTCCAGTAGAATCCCTCCTGTATGTGTTCATGATAGAACAAATTTGGTGAACATGTAGCTAACTAGTGATTCCTGACTTAAACAAAGGATGGAAGAACCACATGACTTTGACATATAAAACTCTGTTACCTTACCCCTTTTAGACTGATAAATGAGACCATGCATAACTGCATTTGAACATGTATGTAATAAGATGATTTCAAGCTATTCATATAGAGCATCTTCTAGTGGCTATTAA
>APFE031569726.1:9424-30533 GCA_000404065.3 Pinus taeda
TCGACGCGAGACGGGTAGAGACAAGTTTGTTTTGCGTGAAATATCAGAGGGAGGTTATACATGCAGAGGCCAACTTCTCTTGAACATATCGGCGGCACAATGACGGATTTGGCAGTATTTGGGGGTCAAATGATCAGAGGTCGTAACGAAAGGACAATGAGCAGATGAGTGGCCAAAATAGGATAACCCAAACCCATGGAGGCAAAAGTGAAGTGAGATGAGATGTCCCCACCCAGACACGAATGCAAACAGTGCCATGTTCAAGAGCGACATATTGCCGATGACGACGATTACGGTTCCTTTATTTCCCCCCCATTTCTGGCGAGTACCCCGATTATTTTTGGATGACAAGCTTGACGGGGATAGCATATGCTTGGAGAGCGTCATTTTGACGGAGCCCGATGTCATTCAGTTTTAACGAGTCTGACAAAGTGTTATCACTTAGAACTGTAAACATTTGTATATAACCCTTTGCCCAAAGTCCAATGCCTAAAATTGGTGTTAAATTGTTTTTAGTCTATGTTTCTTACTTAGGGTTGAAGCTTTAAAGATGTTTGATGTAAAGCGTATTCTAATCCTATCGGTCATCCTCCACCATCATGCTTCCATAAGACATGTCTTGTCTAATCCATGTCACCGATCCTTTCCGCAATTTCACGGCGCAGTCTCTTATTGGTCCGTTTCGCTGCATAATCATTGTTCAGCCATTTTGCAGCATCACCATCAAGCCGTTTCGCAGCGCATTATGACAATTCAAAATTAAACGCGCTGCGAAATCGCAGATTCGTACGTTTTGCAGTGAATATTTCTAAAAGGGTCAAGTTCGTTAATGAGTCACCATTCCCGTCCTCTCATGTCAGTTTTTCGTACCTCCCAAACGCTCATTAACCATCACTCCACTAATAAATTTGCAGACATGCGCATCAGTATCAATCCAAATGAGTTTTACTATGCATAGATCTTTGTGATGATTGTGAATATACATAAGTGACCAGCCCGTGTGATGATTATATGTGAGTTTGCAAGTGAAGCTGCTTTCAAGAGAGCCTGTTTCAAGCGAGGCTGAGCCAAAGGAAAGAAAAGATCGAATTACTATTCCAGTTGAAGTTGTTGTTCACGGTCAGTGTGAAGGTTTCAAAGGCGAGATGGAGAAGAGAGGACACCAGTCTGGAAAATGCCAGAGAACAGAGCCTGAAGGTTTAGACTTAGCATTAAGAGATGAGGGTGTGAAGAAAGCCTTCCAGGATGCCGGTTGTTGGAATTTCTGCAAGAAACTGCAGGGTGGCCATGCTCAGGTAACAAAGGATTTTGCTTTAAACTTCACCGGTTTGAATTCTAAAATAGCTATGTTAGAAGTTAAAGTGTCTCCAGAGGAAATAGCTGCAGTAACTGAGATCCCGAGAGGGGGACAAGAATGGTTTAAGAACTTCAAGTTTGATATGAGTCCATGCAAAGAATTCCTGAAAGAGGCGTATGTGAATGAGGACCTAACAAAGGCTGTGCCTAGAAACTATGTTAAGGAGCATTATGGCCTGCTTCTCACCTGTATTCAGAAGTACCTAACTTGTGAGGGAAGATATAATAAAGTCTATTCCTACCACTTCAAGTTGTTGTTGCATTTTACTAGTAAAGCATCCATAGACATTCCCTTCTACTTGTTTCGAAGTCTGAGCAAAATGTGTGACAAAGTGCAGTTAAGAAAGGATGTCTGTGAAACATCTCTATTTCACCATGGTCTGGTCAAGTTGTTAGTTTTGAATGGTCTTCAGAAAATAGGCAGGGATTGGGACTCGTTCATTTTCATGGCGGGTTTTCAAAGTAAAACAGGTCTGACTCCATGGCCCGTTAGAGAAAAAGAGCAGTCAGTTGAAGAGTTAGTTAAAGAGCCCACGATTGCTGAGCTTCAGAAGGAGGCTAAGGATAGAAGGAAGGTAAAATCAAAATTAAGAAAGTCGGTCAAGCCACTGGTTAGTAAAGAACAGCCTCAGCCATCAGCAAAAGGAGAAGCCCAGCATAAGAAGACTGTACCTGGGCCAAAAGAATCTGAAAAAGTGTCAAGGGTGAGGACAAGGAGTCAAATGATCAAAGAAAAAGGCAAAGCAGTGGTTGTTGAGGAAAGCCCGGTATCAAAGGCCAGCTTGAATGATTTGCTAGAAGCTATTGAGTTTGATCAAGCTGAGCTGAGACACATTGAACCAATGCACATTGACTTGACATAGTCAACACCGCAAAGCACTAAGAAATCTAAAGCTTCAAAAAGACTGAGGTTTGATGAACTAGGTGATGAGTTTATCTTCAAACCAAGGAGACCCCTCACAAGAAAGCAAGCAAGGGAAGCTGAGAAACTGCCCAGAATAGAGGAGGCAAAGGAAATAAAGGAAAAACCTCTTACAAGAAAGCAAGCAAGGGAAGCTGAGAAACTGCCCAGAACAGAGGAGGCAGAGGAAATCAAGAAAAAAGGATCAAATAGAAAAGTCATCATTTCCCAAGGAGGAAATATGATATCTACAAAAGACCAATTGGAGGAAACCGAAAGTGAAATTGCTAAGATGAAGAGTGCCAGGGCTGAAATCAAAGCCATGGAAAGGGAGGTTGCAAAATTGAAGGCACAGCTAAATAAATTAGCTGCTAAATGAAATTGCTGATTCTAAGTAAGGTGTTGTTCTAAAGTTTTGTAAAATTTTGCTTAAGTTCATTTTTTTTGAAGGCATGTAAACCCGGCTATATATATCCAAGGTAAAAAATAATTTTGAAATCAGGTGGCAGAGCAGTTAAAATCGCAGAGAGAATTGAAATTGTTTAAAACAGTTTAGCAGTTTCGCAGCGCGCTGCGAAACTGCTGTAGGTGTTGATTTTAAACATAGGCAAACAGTTTGATGAAATACTCAGAAATTGGCAAAGAGAACACCTAGGTGACATGAAAGGGATCAAAGGAAGCTGCCACAGCCATTCAACATATGCCAGGTGTACCTTTAATAAAAGGTGAAATATTTTAATCTAAGTTTGGAATTTTTGGTTATAAAGCCACTTTATTCTCAGTGATTAGGGTTTGAAGGAGAGCTGCATACGAAAAGTTTTGGTTGGCACACCTGTCCATCAAAGAAGCCTCCAGTATATCAGGAACGTGGTAATGCCATGTATTATCGGGTTATTAAAGACTTAAAGGACCTACTGCTGCATACTCGGTGATGCTAGGTGATGGAGGACCAGAACCGAAAGTTTAGGGATATTCTCAGTCAACATGGAGCGGATCAAAGCCTTCAGTATCCAAAGCCAACATGGAACATTAATTGCTCATCTCATGCCATCTCAGCCAAATGAAAAGGATACCAGGTGTCAAAGCTGCAAGGAGGAATCTTTCTACGAAGGAGATAGAATTAGAGTTATAATTAGATTAGAACTCTTTAGAACTTCTGTTAATGGTTGTTGTATTAAATAAGTTTGTTAAAAACAGATAAGGGTCATTAGTGACAGTCATCGAGCTCCCCTCATGCTGGAGGAGGAAGCTCCAAGTAGTTAGAGTTATGTTGCTATATATAGCTGAATTATCTATGTAACAAGGGTTGGATATTTTGAGAAATAGAGTATTGCTTTGGCTTGTGTAAAAAACTCAGTTTGGTAATATAATTTGCTGCTTATCTTCTCAGGATTCTTACAGTGTTTCAAATGCTCAAGATATGTGGTTTTGTTTTATCTTTAATGTTTTTACAGTTGTATGAATGCACAATCACTCAGAATTCACTTATGCTGCTCTGACTTCCTGTGTGTATTTGTAAACTGAGGTTTCTATGAGATGATGTTTTGAGTATTTAAACATTACATGCTCTGACTTCTATGCATGAGCAGTGTTATATTTTATTGAATATGATCAACTCCATAAGCCCAATGGAAGTCTTTGAAATGTCTGTCCAGCCAACCTATTTATTAAATTTATGTTACTAGAGTTAGCCCTCTTATCAACAAACAAAACCAACATTTTTTTTGAGAGAGCCCTCTCGGGCTAGGGAGGCTAATCCTTAGTCTAAAGATTGGTCTAAAACAGTTACACAGAGTCTATCTGATTAGCAGTCCCTTCAGAGTTTGATTTTGTGATAACACATCCTTTGCAATTTTTATTTTATTTTTGAACACTAAGAGGGTATTTTGGATCCATTTTGGATCAATTTCACACTCCTCTTAGGCAGATCTGGGCTTCCCTTACCCAAATCTCACTTTCCCTTGCATGCACTGCACATTCTGGGAGCTCAAGGCCTCAGCCTTGGCTTTTGGAATTGCTTAGAGGTTTCCCTAGCCTAGCTCCAACTTCGCATTGGGTAGTCCATGAGCCAGCCTCCCAGTCCTGACCAGTACGACTACGCAATGCACAGTGTCTCCTGGCGTGTGCCTAGACTGAACTGTGCATTACATAGTTCTAGTCAGTAAGCCTCCCCCACTAACTATTGTGACTATGTAATGTGTAGTTCTAGCAGGATGCCAATCACCTTTATGAACTAGAATCGACAGTGTGTCCCATCTTGAGCCCAACTTGTTGCTTGGTCTTGTCTTGAAGTTCCTTTTGGTTTTAAGCTAACATTTGCTTGCCATGAGTGTCCTCTCTATCTCTAGGTACAACAATTATTGAGCATCTCTCTTGAAGTTACAGTTAACATGGCCTCCAAGAAATATGCATCAAAGGAAACCATCAAGAGCATTACTAGGGAAGTAGTTGAAAAACGTCAGTTAATCTACCCGTTTATGAAGACACTCAGTTGTTCATTGAGAATGGCACAAAGTTGACATGGTAGTAAATCAAGGATACTTCTGTGGATTACTTCAGGGAAGAATTAGAGTACCAACAGGTTTATATCAATATCCAGCAGTCATGCTTAGACCAAGTTTCATGCAAGTACCTTGCCTTCCCATGTGTGAACATTATTAGCTAGATTGTCTCACACATAGATCCAAAAACTATGACATTGAGTAGTGCCAGTGGGATAGAGCTTTCCACCTTCAGTACAGAGAACTTGCATCAGATGTATTATTTACCTCATCCAACGAGACACATGGAAACACTTTTCTATGCCACCCACAACCAGTGAACATGAGAGATATAGTTAAGTGCTGGGTGCAAGATCTGTCAAAGTTTAGATAGACATCCAATCATGTTTACAAGAAAAACTCTCTCAAGAAGGCCTACCATTTCTTGATCATCTTTGCGTGTCAAATATACGGTCAAGAGAGCACAAAGACCTTTCCTAAAGGTTGGGTAGTTATATTGGACCAGTTGGTGAGTGATGGAAGGCCATTCAACTGGTTGGACTTGTTGGCTCATAAGTTGAAAATCCATGTGACTAACATCCAAAATCCACCCAAGGACGAGCAAGTGAGATTCTACAAGTTCGCCTACTTTCTAGATGCAATATGTGCCCAACAATAGTTTCTTGGCATGAGCTGGACATGGACACCCAAAGAGATTGTCGTCAGCATTTATTGCAAGTTGTTTTCCAATTGCAACTACCAAGGAGTAATGGCAAGGTTGACTGACCATTTCATCATCCTATTGTATAAGCTTATCTTTGAGTAGGATCCATATTGCATGTCCCAAGAAGTGATGGAGGTGATACTTAACATTACAAATTGGTATGCCTCACACGGTGACACCTTCATTAGAGTGTTTGATGGAGAGAAGCCTCTGCATGTTCTAGCAAGGTATGCCACGGATAAGCTGGTCATGCAAGAGGTCTCATATCACCTCTCCACAAGGTTATTAGCATGACTGCATAGGAAGAAAAAGTCATCATGGCCCGCTCTTCCTTAGTGGATCAGATTGTACGAGATTAAGAGCTTGAAGGATGCAGATGTCGAGACCAAGGAGATACTAAAATTCGAGTTCGACACCAAAGACTTCAATTTGTATGATTCCCATAATATTTTCAAGAACCATTGTGCGAATATGTACTATCCATGGATCCACAAGACATTTCATTGCCACGAGGAGGACCCTTGGAGGTGTTATCACTCCAAAATTTCTCTAGAGTTGTTAGGAAAGAAATGATAGAGGTAACCACAAACATACTTTGGATATTAGGATCTAGCCTTCTTAATGCTCAGAGAGGATCTCTCTTTATGATTTAAATTTGTTTAGTTAATTGATTTTAGGCTAGTTATGATTGTACTTGGGTTTTGGTTTTGATTTGGTGGTGGGATCACTTACTTATATGGATACAGGGATGTCTTTTACCATTGGGATATGGGGTCAAATGTCAAGCAAACAGGACTGGATCAAGGTCTAAAGATAGTGTTTACACGGCAAGGTAGCTAAGTAATTTCAAATCTTAAGGCTGGATGGTGAAGTGGTTTCAATCAGATCAAAGGATAAATTGAGGATACCTTAAACCAAATTATGAAGGAAGTGAAAGAGGTCAACCAGGATGGGAGAGGAATTAAGGATTCTCAGATCCAGATATTAGGAGAAAACATTAAAATGATTAAATCTTCAAGGCAAAGTGTACTTAAACAAATTCTGAAATAAATTTCCAATTAGTTCATTCAATTTTAGATAACATGCAAGTATGTGAAACACATAAGAAAATAACAATTTGACAAAGAAAATACTTCACTGATGTAGCTCAACACATGAATCCTGTAATGTAATCTCTTTATTACTTAGTCCAGTCTGTTGACTTGAAAAAATGATACAGTGAACCCTTAGGCTTCAGATCAATACAACTCTACAATTGTCTATTAATCCACCCCCAATACTTTGAATTCTGAAGTATTTATACAAAAATATTTTACAAAATATCCCAAACTGCTTTGGGAATTAATCTAGGAAAAATAAATATCTTCATGCAAGAAGATAGAGACAGGTGTTCAACTATTGTATGATGTCCTTGTTTATTTGGTTGTGTTGTCTTTATGCTTTGATATTTTGTTGTTTATTCTCTGCCTTGTTGTTGGTCTTCACACTGACTTTTCTTTTTACTTTGCCCTTTCTCAACTGATACATTTTCACCTGATACTCTTTCATCTAGCTGATATGTCACTTTTCTTTCATTGTGTTGTTTTTACTTCTACTGTGCATTTTTACAATAGATCATTTAACTTTTCCCAAGTGTCTGCATCTGGTAATTGAATATTTACAATCCTTCTGTAAATTTCATCTGCTTTTGGGTACTTGGCACAAGTGGGTTTATTGACAAAAAGGTGTTTTACCTCATGCTGGAAGTAAAATAGGTTCTCAAATGTCTGATATAGCACCTTTTCAGTAGGCATCCCCTTCATGGAAGAATTACTTGCCTGATCCCTTGCTACCTCTCTTATCCTTTTGTTGTAGTCTTCTTGTGGCATCAATATGTCATTTATCACCAAGGGATTTGGTAGACCTTTCTACCTCAAAACGTCAAACTTTACCATGAACCTATCTATAACCAGCTACATGGTTTGGCATTTGTCTTTAAGGTTCATCATCAAATTCTTCTTGGTGAGCACCTTTTTTACTTCTAGTATGGTGCTAGTCGTGTCAAGTATGTCCAGCTCCTGCAACACATTTGTTTTTAGAGTTGAGGAAATAGGTTATTCTAGTGGCTTCTTTTGGCATGTCTCCCAGTTTAGCTTTAACTCTATGAATGGCTTTTGTAGCTTCTTTAACTAAGTCATTTTGTTCAAAGATGACTTGAATGGATGGCCAAATATCATTGACAGAGTCAATGATATTGACCCATCACTGTTCTTTAGCTTGGCCAAGTGGCTCCTTTAATGTCAATTCCTTCTCCAAGCTCTTCATTCTTTCAGTCAACCTGGTTGACTTATAAACTTCTTCCTTGTGCTTAATTTGGGTAAGCTTATTATTATTCTCTAGAATTTTATCTTTTCCTTAAGCTTGTTTATCTATGTGGTCTGAATGGACATGTCCTCCATTGCTTTGACCAATTTTCTTGCCTCATCATTTGGCTGAGCTGCTACTGTTGTCGAACTTGTTGCTAATGTAGATGTTGTGGCAGTTGGTAGTGCTATAGCCAGTGGAGCTGTAGGAGCCAATGAAGCTTCCAAGGTGGAAGGTACTCCTATAGTGACTGTTGGAATGGCAGTGGCACTGGCAGTCTCAAGGATGGCCTGTTTCAGCTGTATTAAGTTATCCAACTCCTTCTCCATTTCTTTCAATTGGTTATTAAGTTGTAGAACTATATCCATCATTTCCTCCTGATGTGTTTGGCTTTCTAAGACCTCTTTTGTCTGTGGATGCTCTGAATGAGGTAGTTTCAGTTGCTTCTTCAAAGCAGCAATATCCTCATTCTTTTTCTTTATCAATTTATCTGCAGTTTTAACATCATTGGGATTTTACCCAAGCTCAATTACCAAGTCTTCTAGTGATTTGATTCTATTGTCCTTAGCCTGTGAGGGGGCCTTTTCTAGCTTGAATTATTTAGTGATATTATCTAATGAACTTTGAAGCTTGTGTGCAGTCATAGCTTTACTAGTCATGGTGGAATAGATCATCTCACTTGCCTGCTTGTGGAACTCAATTTGGTCAATGGGGTGAACATCCCTGGCCAAAACCTCAAAATCTATTTTCCTATAGTCTGCTAATGATCTTGGCTGCTAGACCGTAGGTTGCATGAAAGTCATCTGTATTTTCCCTGTTTTGATGTCAAAGGCTGACGTTAATCTGTTTTGATATGCAGGTGTCTTCTTGAAGTATTGGGCATAAGTCTCAGCATTCAACTTCTCATTCCTCAACTTAATTTCCTTGTAGCTATCTTTAATATCTTTATCTTTATCCACAGGCCTGGTGGATGAAGAGACTTCAATGTTGAGTTGTTTCTCAATAAGTTTAATGTTTGATGTAGAGGGCTGGTGTGTTTCTCCTAAAGCTGTTGGGCCTTTGCTCCTTTCCACCAGTGTATCAGTGTCAGTGATTTCCATTGTTCCAACGATGTCTTCTTGTTTAGTTATAGGATTAAGCTTGGGCCTCTTCCTGTAACTGATCTCGTATTGTTCATCTGTGGTTTCCATGGCTGAACTAGTACCTTCTTCCCTGGTTCTCTTTGCATTTTTGTCTTCATTTTCTGGAGTCTCTAAAAGAGGAGGAATATTCATTGGTTCTCCTAGGGCTGGAACCTGTAGAAAGGAACTAGTATAAATCTCTTTTTCCACATCAATTACTGTATTCTCCACATCAACTACAGTATTGTCCATGCCTATCAAAGTGTTTTCCAACCATTCAGATTGGTTGGAAAATCTCTCAATGTCTGGCCTGGGATGATGTATGAAAGGGCCCAATTTGACTTTGAGCCTTAGTTTATTTATGACTCCATGAGGGTCATATTGCCACATAAAACTATTCTTGAATTCCATCTCCTATAGAATCTTATTGGCCTCTAGTCCAACTTCCTTATTATTACAAATAAAGGGGCCCAATTGGTTTTTCACTTTAAATTGAGTCTTCTTCTTGGCTGCCAGGAAATTAACCTCATCAAAGTTTATGATCTGTCTAAAATACTCAAATGCAAATATCCTCATAGGGAGGTATTTGGGCAATTTATAAGGAGCTAGTTTGCATCCATATATCCTGATCTTTGTATGGTCCTGGTATAGATACTGGTCTCCCACCTTACTATTATTTGCCAACTGTAAAACCCTTTTAATTTCCTAACTGATCCTAGCTGATAGCTACTGGTCAGCATGTTTATAACAGGATGAACAAATGAACCAATGAAGTGTTTGTAAGTAAATACAGTGGAGTGCTTTTGGATCAATGGTGTCCAATAGATGACTAACCATGGATTTCCTTTGGTGTCTAACTTCTAAATTTTGACAGGGAATTTGTCTGACTAGTAGTACAAGAACATATGAAATAAAACTGAAGAATACTTGAAAACTCTCTCATTCGGTAGTCTGATGAATTGTTCATGCATTCTATCTTCTATGAACTGAGCATAGTTATACATTATAGCAGGAGGATTTCTTGGGAAAATATAGAAAGGAAATCAAGGACAACCTCATTCACGTGTTCATCTGTAGTGTATCCTAGAATCCTAGAGAGCATGGTTATGATTTTTCTGCCTGTCTCAGAAAAAATGGTGGTAGCATATGGAGGACTCTTTGTTGGAGTATGAGACTCCACTGATGAAAGTTTGAAAATTTTGGGCCATCTTGGGAAGGTCTAACTTGATATGGAAATCAAGTAAGCCTTCAATAGAAAGTGGGGTCTCATTTAGGCTTGGCTGGACTTACAACATTTGATTAATGGATTATGCTGTGATGGTGAACAAAACTTGATGGTCAAGGGTGATAATGGTTCTTTGGATGGGAATGTAGCAAGCTTGGAAGAGTGGATGATTTCTAGGAATGGGAGTACTTCAGGAACAAATACTTGGGCAAATTGGACTCCCAAAGGTGAATGTCATCATTCTGGTTTAAAAACTTGTCTTTACTCAAGCAGTGGAGTTTTAGTAGGTAGGTAGGGGAAGTAGTGTCCTTAATTTGGAAGTCTCTGTCTGCTAATGCAAGGTGGTCAATATCCAAGTGAGGGGTTTGCAGAGGTCTTACATCCAGAGAGGTTTGGAAAGCCATAATTTGGTTTACTGAATTGAATTATGCTTTCAATGGTTTCAGGAACGAGGCTTAGAAGCTCTGGAATAGTGGGAGGGTAATTATATTCCGTGAAAAAGGGTTTGGGGTGTATAGTAGGTTTCTTTTCAATCTAGGAAGGTTTCTTAATTAATTTAATTAATTAACCATTCAATTATAACTATGCGTTTTTCAAATTCAAGGGTCGTTCTAGTTTTTTCCAAGAATACCTAGAAATTGGTGATTTGGCGTGCAAACTAGGTTCTGTGGTAGCTGCAGAGGGTACTGAGGCTTGAACTAGTTATACGATACTTCAATTTGGTGTTTGTAGTGTCTTCAAATGGTAAAAGTGGATGAATTGGTTGTTCAAAGGTTCAGGGTGTCGCAAATGGCTTAGCATAGATTTTCAGTGAAAATGAACGAAAAGAGTGAATTGGGGTTTTTTCGACCTTTTGGCCGATAACAGTTACATTTTGGCGCATAAATGTTTAAATTAACAGTGGGTAGTTTTCGGTTTAGGCGAGGAGGTGGTTTTTTGCGCCATCACACCGCTTTTGAATGGTGGGCAGTATTTTTCACGAGCACAAGATGTAACCTGGTGCCATCACATAGCAAAATAATGCCTAGCCAAAACCCCGAATCTCACATGCTCTCGAGTCGTTAACGGTCAGATGATGAATCCACGCGATATGGTTGTACACCGTTGGATCTGGGGGTGGGAGATCGAAGGGATATCACACAGTTGAGTTGCATGGACGGAGTCAAGAAAGTGATTGGCGGTGCTCGAGATTTAATAACAAAGAATTGTAATTAATTAACGAATAATGTCAGGATTTTAGTATAAGCCAATGGTTAATAAGATGGGACCATGGGTTATGTGGCAGGGGTTTTTTAACTGCACCAAGGGTTGGTGGGTCAAAAAGGTTATCGGGGAAATATGAAGTGGGGACGTTAATTACATAATGTGGGAATTTTATGAAAAAATTAGGATAAATGGATTTTGTGGGTTTTTAAGGGGAATAGGGAAATTAATAAGGGGAGAAGGTGATATTTGTAATGGGGAATGGGTTTCACACTAGGGAAAACGGTTTTGGAAAGAGGGAATGATTTTTTGAAGGGTAATTTCTAGGGGAATGTGTGAAACCAAGGGGTAAAGGTCAAAATGAGGGGAAAAGGGTATTTATAAGAAATGAAGGGATAATGGGGAAATTAGCAAGTAAGTATGTGGGGGTGTAGTGAAATGAGGGTGGTGAGCACCAATATTGCAGCAATAATGCTGCAACTCCTGCGGCTTCCTACTTTACTTTTATCAATCCGGTAGTTCGTAACAAACTTGGAAGCGACAGTGCTGTATGCACAAGTACTAGCTCTTACTACAGACTATCACTTGGTCATCTGACGTAGGATCACTAGGAGCTCAATCCAACTTCTACAAGTTTCCAGAAGAATCTTTTAATTGTGATGGAAGAAAGCTAACTCTATAGAGTCTATTCTATTTGTAGAGAGAGAAAGAAGACTGGAATGTAAAGCAGACCCTGGCAAGCCCTAATTTACCCACTAACCCTACTTTTGCATGAAAAGAGATGAAAAATGATGAAATGAGTGCCCTTGACGACTGAAAAGGTAAATTGCATCTATTCAAGCTACTTCTAAAAGGAAATGAGAATAAAACATATTTTTGTGTTTTGCGTGTTTTTATGTGAAATTATTATACTTGTAATGTATATGTTTGTGATTGTGCAGAGGTTTGATGGCGATGGAGGATGGATTTGGTTTTTGCAGAGGTGGAGGAAGGTGTGGAGAGATCCTAAGAAGCCCTTAGTACCCTTCTGAAGACTTCCCTTGCGATCGGATTTCGAAAAATCACTTACAGGAAATTCAACAGGAGGCTGCAGGGTATCTATAGGAGGATCTAGAGGAGGATGTTGAGAGCTATTTTTGGAGGTTTTGAAGATGGAAAAAATGGTGGGAAAGGGTAACTGAAGGCTAGATGAAGGTGTTGAGGTGTCTGGAGCTTGTCAACGAAGATCAAGAGGGAACATGATGGTTGGATTTGTTCAAATGGCAGGAGGGAATCTTATGGAGAAAAATGCAGAAATTAGGGCAGATTGGCGAAATGATGCGAGTGACTTGGGAAATCTGTGAGAAGTGAGCTGATGCTGGCTACTTTATGGATGTATGGTGAGCTGAGGTGTCCTACAAGATAACTTCACATCTACTTACAAAAACCGATCAATGAAAGGACTAGTTATACCATGGAAACAAAAATTTCTCTAGCTTGACCTAATTTTCGACCTACCAGCAGAAAATGCTGAACAGTAACCTTTGAACAGAAAATCATGTAGAGAGATCTATCGTAAAAGGACAGGAAATGATCTAGGCAACTGAATCTGAAGCAAGACATTAATCTTTCCAAATCAAGTCATCACACTAGAAATTGCATGGGAGAGAAAAACTGTGTTTTTGGTGGCAGCAGTAGTGCCTTGACATCAAATCATAGTCCCTGAAAGGGAGAAAGGAGATCAGGGCCTCCTCTGGGCCTTTTTGAATCTTAGTCTATCACTGCATTAACCTACTTGAGCAACTGAAACCAAAACATCTATTTAAACCATCAAAAGCAACCTAATCTAAACAAAGTAAAAAGAATCTATGTAACAGAAATTAACTCATGAACTGAAGCAAAACATATAAGTACAAAGAAAGAGGTGTTGGGAAACTTGGGTTGGGCCCTAACCCAAGAGCTTCAGCCCTCTGAAAGAGATCAATGTTGGCTCAAAATTTTTTCATCTCCATTATCAAAAATAAAAGTCACATTACATAAATTGCTTTCAAAAAGGAAGCTCGAAAATGAGCTGAACAAGTGTTGCACAAAAGTGCAAAAATTCTACTAATGACTGGCTAACCTATTGAGGCTCTAAACCCCCTTATTTATACAAATGGAGCCCCCAAACTGCCTTCCTAAAATCAAGGAGCTTGACTTCTCAGAACTAGAGATAAACAACAGTCCTTCTTTACTTGCTCAGCTTCCCCTTGGATGCATCAATGTGGCTGCTTGTGCTCCAAGTTGCTGATAAAATATTCAAGGAAAGGGGTCATAAATGAAGGATAAACCCCCCTACAAATTCTCTTCCATGTTTTCCTCGAATATTTGCTGCCATTTGCTCATAAATCCTTTGACTTTGCCCAAAATTAACCAAAAAATATGCATAAAGCACACATTAAACTAAATGGCAAAATGACTAACCCAATTCACTCTATTAGCATAAATATAATGAAAAACATGCAATAAACTAATGAGAATGGTGGATTAAGTCGAATTAAGAGGCAAAATGAGCCCATATAATTACCCATTAATGGGGCTCATCATCAGCCCCCTACTGAATGGGTTGCTCATCCTTTGAGCAACTAGTCTAACTCTTCATCCTTGATGGCTCTGATAGATTCCCTGACATCCCATGCTTTTGATGTGATATCTTCCTCTTTATCATGGAATCCTACCTTTCTATCCACCTCTTCCCACTGTTTTTATTCTTCCTCCTCTTTTACTCCTTCTAGCAGTCCTAGCAGCAGTGGAGGACTGAATTTGAGGCCAATCTAATTGGCCTTCAAGCTTTGCATAGAGTGCTTATACAGTGGCACTCTCCTCATGGTTTTCGTCATCCTGTTTAGGGAGTGATACTCCCTGATCTGTAGGCTATGTGGCAATGTGTTCCACCTTCTGATGCAGGCATGAATGCAGTCATCTCCAAACAATCTCTCCATGTCCTCGAAATGTTCAATAGCCTAGGCTTGCTCATCGACATATTTGGAGACACTTTGAGGATTAGCTGCAAGGTTTTGGTGGGCATAGATGAGAGCCATGGAGTCTATTGGCTCTATTATAATCATTAGAGGTTAGTTCAGCTCTTTTGCCATCATGTTTTGGATTTCTGCTGCCATTTTCTCTTCATAGTTCATCCAAGATGCCATGGACATCAGCTGCAAGTCTCCTAACACAGCATTGGGATCCCATAGGTTCATATCAGTAAGGGCCATGTTGTGTAAGTAAAACTCTGCCAGCTTCGCTTTGTCCTCAACTGAACTATGATCACATAGATCCATGAATTGGCCATAAATCCTGAAAAAGTATGGTGCCTCTCTAGGTCAGAGTCTTGATTTGAAATTGGAGCCACTGATCCTTGACGTACACTACATATGATTTAGCTTGCTACCTACACTGTAGTGCCTCCATAGCCCAGCTAGCCATGTAGGCTAATTGGGCTTCCCTTTCCTGTTGTTGTTTTATTAATATCTCACCTTCTTCCTGGAGTTCCTTTTCCTGCTAATGTCTTTTTAATATTAATAGCTCATTTTCTGCCTTGGGTTCCCATTCTTGAAACTTCTTTTTTATCATTTCATTTTCTGCCTCCAATTGAGCTCTTCTGATGCTTTCGGTATCCCTGACTATGCTCAATTCTTTGCCCATTTTTCTCAATTTGTCTTCCATGTGCCCACTGTCTTCCAACCCTTTTGACTTTGCAATCTACATCCATGTATGGGTCCTTACTCTTTCCTTTTCTAGCTCAAAGAAAAGAGGGACTGCAAACTTTTGTGGAATGATTTTCCCTCCTTCCAGAAGGTTGTAATAAGAGCCTAAATTAGGCTAAGGGTCAGGCTCTGGTATCTCTTTTTCCTTATCTTTCTCCTGGGTTTGTCATTCTGTCTTATTTTCAAGATTCTCAGTCCCTTGAAGCTTTGTCAATGTCTCCTGAAGAGCAGTCTGCGCCTTCTGTAGGACTGTTTTAGAGTCCATAAGTTTGATCCTTTCTTTCCAAGAAGAAGCTCTAGAGCTGCCCCTTTCATAGGTAATGGGGGTTTTGGATGGAGATTCCTCCTCTTTTGCAGTAGGTACATCTTCAATGATGATGGGCTCCTTTGAAGGTGGATGAGGCTTCCCCATATTTATTCTGGTGCTCTTTCAAGCCTTGAAGTACATAGATGGTTGTCTCTTCCTTTTTCCTTTGGGCTTGGCTGGAGTACTAAGTGCAACAAGAATAGTTGCTAGCTCTCTTGCTAGTGTCTCAGGAGACACTTCTTCCTGCTTTACTTCTTCTTCTTCTTCTATTGTTTTTCCTGTTTCTGTTGGTTTTTCTTCTGTTGTTTCTGATTTTGTTTTCTCCTCTGCTTGCTTAGCTTCTGTTTTTCCTGTGGCAACCTTTTTTTGAACTATCTTAGGCTTTTTCCTTTTAGTTCTTGGCCTCTTCTTTTTCTCTGCTGTGGTTTTACCCTTTTCTGCTTTTGATTCTTTCTTCTTTTCTGCTTTAGGCTCATCTTTGGTGGTGTCATGTTTCCCTTTTTCTATTTGGTTTCCTTCTTTTTCTGTGTGGGGTTCCTCTTCTTCCATTTCAGTGTTCTTTTCTTCTTCATGGATTCCCTTCTCAGCTTCTCCTTTTTGTTCTTCCTCTTCACTTTCAAATATAATAACGTCATGGGTGAAAGTTTTTATATCATCCTCTTTAGTCATGTTTCTAAAAATCTCCCAGGCTATGGGGACTGTGAAAGTGTGGAGGGCATCCTCCACCAGAAATTTAATTAGCCCATGGTGAGCCAATTGGTCTGGAACCCCTGCCTTCAATTTGGTGCTAGATTCTATTAAGGATTGGAGGAGAAAATATGGAATACTGAATTTTCT
Organism: Pinus taeda; assembly: GCA_000404065.3. NCBI lineage: Eukaryota > Viridiplantae > Streptophyta > Pinopsida > Pinales > Pinaceae > Pinus > Pinus taeda. Next base: position 25,647 of record APFE031569726.1, read on the forward strand.
GGATGCAGGAAGGTCCATGCCATATCTAAGTTCATGTAATAGTCTGAAATGGTACCCATAAAATATGTTGTATCTTCCTTCACAGGAGATGTATTTCATAATCTGATAACTAACCTCATCCCATGGATAAGGTATTCTTGTTCTCCTGATGCCATTCTTGTCCTCCACAGGATGTTCATTAGGCTCGAAAAAGGCCTTCTTGGCAATTTGACCCAGTGGTTTTTCTTTCTTGCTCCAGGGTAGTCCAAGTGGGAGACTTGTAATCCTGTTGATGAACTCTGGGTGATTTCTATAGTTAGACCCCTAAAACTAATAGTGGCATGGGTTTTTGAGTGAGGTTTTAAAGACAATATAAATTCCTTTGTGACTTCATCATCATACCCATGAAAATTTTTAAGGAAAGGCATCCAATTTGCTCTAGTGAAGAGGGCTACCACTTCTGGATGTTCATGCAACTTAGTTGAATTCAAAGGCTCCTTCCTCATAAAACACCCTATCATGATGTTCCAGATTTTGCTGGAATATCTCAGTTGAAGAGGGAGGCAACAAGTTTCAATCCCAAAAACAAAGGAACAACTGAGGTTTTCTTTCAAGAAACAGGGAGAGAGTTTTTGTGTTCTTTTTTTTTTTTAAACAAATATCAACTTTCCTTATGTTAGTGCCTAAATCTACCTCAGGCTGAAGGAAACAGGTCTAGGGTAACATCAAACGACACTTAACCTAGTAGCTAGCCCTACCGGGTCAGGAGAGGGCTCTCTCCTTATCAATCTCAAATAGGATATTGGCAATTAGGGCTTGAGATGACTGAATTTAATGTAAATTTCATGCTAGGTATAGTAGTTTAGGGATTCTGGTTTGATTTTAGGTTTTGGTTGTTGGATCATTTGGAGAAGGCAGATTGGGTTTGGGAAATCAACTCATGGATACAGTCATGTCCTGTGGGGCAATGTAGACAAGAGTTTATGTACTAGCAATGGATTGAGATGGTAGAGTAAGACAACTAAGGAGTTGAGGAGGGCATAAGAAACTATGAATCCTCTTCAAATAGTGAAAACATTGAAAACCAAATGCATTCCCAAGACAAAGCACTGTAAATTTAGTGTATTTTGTCTATTCACCTTGATTCATTTAGTTTAGAAGAAAGATAGAGATGTGGATACATATAAAACATCAGGAAAAACTCATTACAAAGAAGAAACAATACATAAGCTCACTGTCACAAGAATCACACAAAAATAGTTGTGAAACCTAGTTTTATTCCTTGCTAAATTGCTGATACAAAATGTTCAGTGGGTCCAACACTTCTGCCAAAGTCCAACCTTTACAAATGAATCAAAAAGTACATGATCTAGGCAAGGAAACTGAATCCATGAGAAGAGGGGTGGTTTCAACCATATCTAAACTAAGAACAGGAATATAGGCAATGTAACATCTTGCCTCTAAAACCAAGGAAACCAATTCATTACAGCTCAAAACCACTTGGAACTTTATGTATCTACCCTATGAAGTGATTTTCAACCATATCCATTGAATTCATCATTTACCATGCTTACAATTACCAAGAAATGAGGAAATAGTGATCTCCTAAGAAAACTAGGAAAAATCTGGGAAATCAAGCAAAACTGGCAAAATTCATTTAATGTGCAGTGCCAAGATTTTGATGCGTAGCGATTTTTCTAGGCCAATTGTGGAAGGCTTCCTGGAGTGAAAATAAGGTGTAGGATAGCTCGTTGGAAAGCTTGGTGAGTCTAATTTTTGGAACAACTTGAATTTCTGAATTTGGAGTCCATTTACCCCTCCAAAAATGGATTCTCCCAAGACTACTTCCTATGTGGCAAAAAAGTGGTAGAGAGGGCACTTTTTAGGTGTTTTGTGCCCTTTTGGAGACCTAGAACTTGTCCAAAATTCTCAACCATTTCTGAGCTTTTATATTTTTACAGGATGATTCCAAAAATGTAAACCTTTTGCAAGAATATGTCCCCAACAACACCACAACGCCATCAGAAAAGCCTGTTTTTCAAATTCCAAAATTAAAAAATGACAAAAATTGCTCAAAATTTCTTGAAATTTGGCATGAGGGATTCTTGTTAGGTGCTTTGTTGGGCTAATGATGCTTCAGCCAAGATTTTGAGTTTATCATGTTCTTTCTTGCTCCTCAAGGCTTTTTTTAACTTAGCCTTAAGCCTCTTGTTCCACTGTTCACTAATCTTTGGAATGCTTGTTGCTTCTGATATGGTGGTAGGTGACAAGGTGAAGGAGACACAAGCAAGGTTCACTTGACCATTATGTAGATGAGTGACAGACAACCAGGAAAGCTCATGATGAAACTTTACCCTCTCCACCATTTCACAAAAATCATAGCAAGAGTGATGTCTAAAACATGATATGGCAAGAGGACAAGCAAGCAACTCTGTGAGACTGATAGGTTCCTCCCGGATGATCTTTCCCCCTTTGTGTGGATTTCTTGGCACATGTGCTTCTTCAAAAGTGTCACTGAAAGTTTCTTCCTCCCTCTCATAGTCTATGTCTCCCTCCATGGGTTTTTTGGTGATGTGATAGTTGATGTGAGATGAAGGATTGCAGTGAGACCAAGATGAGTATGAAGAGATTTTAAAATATAAGGCAAGTGAGATATATGGGGATGTGAATGCTTGAGGGAATGTTGGGGTTTTGGGAATGAGGGGAATGATTAGGGTTTATAATGTGGGATAAGGGTTTGATAATGAAGTAGGTGTAGTGAAGATGTAGGATTTGGGAGTTAAGGTTTGGGAATAGGGTATAGGGCTAGGGTTTGATGTAGAAATTAGGGTTTAATGGAGTGAAGCTTGATGAGTGATGGATAGTGAGGAAGAGTTGATAAACCAAGTGTAAATGGAGGAGAAAGGAATCCAATGAACCTTAGTGGCTTGTGAGAGGTAGGTTAGCTTATTTAGGGTTTATGAGAGAAATCTCAATGCCAATAGGGTTTGCTATGAAATGATGCCAAACACACTTAAGAAATCAAGCACACTTCTTTCTTAGCAAGGAGGAATGGTAAAATTACTTGGAATGAGAATTAAATATCTTTGGAGGTGTTTTGATAGCAATTATGAGGTGTTTTCAACAGGTGCGCAGTGCCAATTTAATGCGCAGCGCCAGTGTAATTTTACACTGGAAACCTACCACAGATGCACAATGCCAATTTAATGTGCAATGCCTTTTTGCAGACCCGTTTTGGAGGCCTTCCCAAAGTCCAAATTGGGCATGTTATGGCTCGTTGGAAAGCTTATCGAGTCTACTTTCCAAAACATCTTGAATTTTCAAATTTGGAGGTCATTTTACCTATCAAACGTCCAATCTCCCAAGAATAGTCAAATGGTGCAAAATGAGGCTGTCTAAATGTAAAGTGTTGTTGCAGTCAACTTTTGAAGGTCTTCCTCAACTCCAAATTGAGCTCATGATAGCTCATTAGAAATATCTCTCTGTCTATATATCATTTAAGTCATCAATAAAGTAATTTGGTCAACCAGGCTAGGAGAAATCTTGATTTTCCCAAGGCCACCCCAGAGGTGCAACAACCCTCTTGAGGCAATGTTATTTTTGACATTTCTCTAAAAACATGATACCTGTGTAAAAAGTGAGGGAGATTTTTCTTCCACAGCCTATTATATACAAAAACCTCTCTCATTTTTCCTAAATTAATTTTTCTTGCTCAGAAACATTATTTGAGTAAAACCTATCCTGATGTGTAAAACAAGGGATTTGTCGAAATGAATTGAAATGAAGGGGATAAGGGGCTTATAAATTCTTGAGAAGATTTTGTTGGCATTATGGTTCTGGTATGTTTATATGTTTCAGATGTTGTACTTGATGGCAACACCCATGGCATGGCTCTCATTTTTGATGAAAAATAAAGAAGTATGCAGGAGAACAGTTCAAGAGGTGCGTACCCGCAGCTATACCGTGCAGGGACCGCGTCCAAATACGCGGGTCACCCATTCATGGGGTGCGTACCCCAGTGCACACATTCCAAGGCAGTTAAGCGCCCACCCGTGGGGTTTCTCATGGTATTTAGCCAACATTATTGGGTTATCATGGTTTTGGCCCGCGGTATTGTTTATTTTATTATTATTATTGAGCCCCATGATCCTTGATTTGAGGAAGAGCTAGCCTATATAAAGCAAAGGAGATCATTTGGCTTGTGCATCTTTTGTGTCTTTGAATATCTTAAGATCTGATCTATTGGGTTCTCGGTTCTTAAAAGATTGATTTAAAAAGGAGAAGTTAGAAGCAAATCAGCGAAGGGTGATCTCTTGAGCACAAGTTCAGATCTGAGCATTTGAGGTAATTTCAGCCCTAGTCCAAGGTACGCAGAAGCGCCGAAGGTTCAGTGCGTGGGTACGCAGAGGCGCCAAAGGTTCAGTGCGTGGGTATGCAGAGGCGCTGAAGGTTCAGTGCATGGGTACGCAGAGGCACCGAAGGTTCTGTGCGTGGGTACACAAAAGCGGCGAAGGCTCAGTGCGTAGGTACCCAGGGCAACAGTGGTTCAGGTGTGTGCTTTCTGTAGTAGCACGCGGCACGATTATTCTTCTGGGTGCGTACCTGCTGTGAAAGTACGCGGCGCGATAGTGCCATTGGGTGTGTACTGTACGCAGTTCAGTGAAAGGAGCAGTGCATGGCCATGCAACCCAGAAGAAGGAGATTTGTGGGTATACGCAGAGAGGCAGAAGGTGAACTGCGTAGCAGCATAGGCCAGTAAAAGAAAAAAACGCGTATCTGTGTTAAGATCTTCTGTTGGTTGAATTTTTCTGTTGATAAGGTGTTCTGGGTTCTGTTCTGTTATTGTTGATCTGGTTATTGCAGCTGACTATATAATTTACATGTACTTGATGATCATTTGATGTATAT